>VMDO01035598.1:0-15926 GCA_007922755.1 Pedetes capensis | reverse complement strand
ATGGTAACAATCAAGTCAACTTAATAGGTATAACAATAGTACATAGTATAATTCTGAGCTAAAGAATAGTTCATTGTTTTTCTAAATGTAATTCTATATAAAGATCATCTTTTTTATCAAGAGCAATTCTTGCAATCCCTGCACAATTAGTGATTAATGAAAATATTAGCTGAGATAATTCATGCTTGCAAATACTAGAGATATGTTACTTATATATAATAGTAAGTAAATGTTATGTATAGTTGTAATAAGACAGGAATGTTTTACAAACACAAATAAATTTAAATGAATTAAATTTTACACTTATATTTCATAAGTTTTATCAGAATAATGGATTATTTTATTTTATAGTAATGATACTTATTAAGTTTCAGTAGAGTAAAAAGTGATTATTTTATTATTTTCATTCCAGTAGCTGGGAAGGAAATAAGACAGAAATAAATAAAACAATATGTTATAGGAATAATATTGCAAGAGGTAAATATATTATATTTTAAGTTGCCTATTGTGTAAAATTCTAGGCTACAGGTTCACTGAACATATAAAGGAACTATATGTCTTGAGATAATCTACTATGCTATAAAACTTCTCCCATGTTTACACTTTCATATTGATTGCTTAATGATAGGGCTATTACCATATCTTGTCCAAACAATTCTCCTCCCAGGAGTAACATTTACTTAAAATCAGGTAAATTTCTATTCATCTCCATGTCCGTGAGCAATAGGACTCTTCATGCATAATCAAATAAATTCATGTGGTTCAACTTATTAATAGAATACTATTTTCAATTCTCCATACTATGGAGACGAATGTTTGAAGAATACACTTATATTTGAAGTTTTTCAGGAAATTGAGAAAAGTACTTTCTGACCTTTCTCCTTACAAATTATGTCAACTATTTAAGTCTTTCTTATTTTTCTACCTTCAGACTTTGGCTTTTTGTTTTAGAAGAAATTTTGAAAATTGTAAGTAATTTGTTCTTTAAGTGAAATATATTAAAAAGAATCTTAAGTTTGTTTCAGGGCAAATCAGTAAAAACCATAAAAATCAGATATATTATCCTACATGACAACTATTTTTGCCTATAAATTTTTAAGTAAAACTAATCACTGCGCATCACCTTGGAAAGAAGAGAAAAGGTTAAATAGCAAAGTAGCGATCTTTATCTAAGACTCATGAATTTTATCCACCTTGGCATTTTTCTCTACTTGCTGTCATAACAAAAGAAAATTAGAAATTGGAACACTTAATTCTGAGAAGCTTACTACTGAAGCAAAGTAATTTTTCTAAACCCTGTAAATTGAATTGAATTTTAATTTTAATACAAAACTGTGACAGTTTCTACAATATCTTTGTCTTCCCTGAAGAATCTTTATTGAGTTTCTGCTACAGCTTATTTTGACTATATGTTAGTATAAATTATCACTTCAGTAAAAAATATTCATTTACTTAAAATAATGTTTTTCATGGAGAAGGATTAGCCATTCTGACTAAAGGCATATCATGGAAAGTGCTTGTTAGTCTTTAGAATATATTACCTAATTTTTCTAACATATACATTTGGAATGGTGCTGACATTATGACTAATATCCACCCCTCAATGTGTAAAAAGTCCTTTATGTATGGAAAGAATAAGACCACCTTACATTTTACATATAATTTTAATTCAAAAATATTGGATTTCAGGCAAATATGATCAAAAAGATGTTTCATTACTACACAAGATGACTAAAGAAGATATGATAATGAACATTCACAGTAACTTTTAAAATATATTGTCTCCATATATTTTATAGGATATATTGTTTCTCATAGTCTTCTAGATTTTCTATTCATGTTGTCATGTTGATCATGTGATATATGCACTTTTATATTCTTACCTAATTTAATATATTGAATGAATATTTTCATATACATATCTCCATTAACAAAATGAATATACATATAAATAAGGATATAGCTGAATGCATTATAAAGGTATTATATTTAGAACATTGTTGGGCACATTATGAATTTCTTATGAAAAGGCTTTAGTTGGATTGCTCAGAAATCAGAAACCAAGAAGGCAATTAATACCCAAGCAGATTATTAGATGTTTATATCCATGGAAGAAGAGAGTAATGAAGCCAAATTGGTCAGAGATATGGTGCAAATTCAGTAACAATATGACCAGCCCAATGGGGAGTGCCTTTCAGAATTGTTCCAATTGGAGATGAGAGGAATAATCCTCATTGATTTGTTGTTGAATGCAATCTATTAAGTGGCATGATCTTGGGTGATGTGATTTTTCATCAGGCAAAGAAGTTCAAAAGACGACTGGCAATTGAAAACAATTTCCTGATAGGACTCTCAGTAGCTGGAGTCATAATTACATCTTAGCTTACTTCATATCTACTTTTTTACAGCCCAGATACATTCTACAGATAGATTCCAGCAACATTTTCTCCTTTTCTCTTTTTTTTTTAATTAATTAATGTTAGTGGGGTGCAGAGTTGTTAGCCTTTTACTATTTCCATTGTTCATCTATTGGATCATTTTTGGTTACACTTGCATCAACTCATGTAATTTATGAAACCCTTTGATTAATATGCGGTAAAAATCATACACAATTATGGGTTATATTTCCCTCTTATGTCCTATATAGTCATGTATTTCCTTCATGTAATTTGAGATTGCCTTCTCTTCCTTTAACCCTCTGTATTATTTCCCCCATCACCCCTTCCACAATCTTTACTCCCCCTGTTAGACCTCTTACCCCTTCTTTCTACTCTACTTATATTTTCCCTTCTTAAATAAGCATGATTGTTCTGCTTTATATATGTATGGTTTTTTGTTTTTTGTTTTTGTTTTTGTTTTTGTTTTCGGTACTGGCAGTTGTTGAACCCAGGGCCTCGGGTTTGCATGTTTTGCAAATGCTGTACCACCTCACCTTGCTATATCTATGTATTTATAGGGTTGTTTCTTCCTTCAAGTTAGCTTTAGCTTCCAGATATGAATGATAACATATAGTATTTCTCTTTGGGGTCTTGGGATTATTCACTTAGGTTGATATTCTCCAGTTCCATCCATTTTGCTATCAACATTTTCATCAGCCTTCTGTAACTGGAGTGTAACTAAAAATGACAAGTGTTGACTTAAAACCCCTGACATTGCAGCCCATTTGGGGCTATACTTGGTAATCATAATTTCTCCTTCTCCCTAATTTGGGTTATTTTATACTCATCCATAACTTTTGATGATGATTTTGCTTAGTGGTTGTATAATCTGGACCTACATTCTTGAAAGAAACAAAACATTGGTCACATCTTCTTAGCTAAGAGTTGCTGGCTTTACCCATCAAAGATCAAAATTAGGAAATAGAGTATGAAAAGTTACCAGAATTGCTGTATAAAGGTTAAATGCCTTTCTTTGTGTTTTACTACCTTGGGTAGCAGCATTCCCTCATTTCTCAAGTATGATCAGTGTATATTGATTGATTGTTGTTAGGTGCCCTCGAGTCGGTATCTGACTCTTAGCGACCCTGTGTACAACAGGCGAAACACTATTATCGGTGCTTCTCTGCTGTTCAGGGTTTTCAACGGAGGATTAATTTTTGGGAGTGGTTGCCGGGTTGGTCTCCCAAGCCTACAGCACCTGATGTTCCCAGGAGGTCTCCCATCCAAGTACTAACCAGGCCTGACCCTGCTTAGCTTCCGAGATCTGAGGGGATTAGATGCCACAGGGCTACGGCTGCAGGTGTATATTAATTATAAATCTATAAAGTTTACACTGACCCACACTATATACTATTTCTATAATTTATTCCCTCTATGATTTTATTTCTAATATTACAAAAAGAAAATTTCAACTTAGTTTCTGTAACAAATATAGAATGTTGAAACTGTGTTACAAATACAGAATATTGAAATAGTGTTTTGAATAAAGAAATTTTTGTGTTTTAACTTTTTGATATATCCAATTCCTTCTATGTTTACTGCCTTTGGATCCGAAAGTATTAGTGACTGAGCTGCTGCAGTGAAATATAGACAAAGTGGAGTACATCTTCATGCGTTAAGTTCTTATGAAAGCTGATAGACTTTCAGCATATAAATTAAATGGGTCAGAATATATTGTACTTCCAAAATTGAGAATGCCCCAATCATTGTGCTTCTTGTTTAGTAGTAGGGGGTGAATGGAAATATAATCTGCTTCAGTTTGGAAGAAATATTGTGTCATTACACACACACACACACACACACACACACACACACACCCCTCTCCTGGATACTACACTTAAGAGAAAGAATGCTGAACTTTCAAAAGGCTTGCTTCTCTGTTTCCAGAAAGCATGTCTTACCAAGAGGGTGCCTGCATCTTTCTATCAGGTCTTTACTTTACAAATGGCATAGACAAATATGCCATATTCTGAGGTAATGAAATGATCAAGGACCCTATGGATTAATTAGAACCTGTAACAAGAGAGTAGATATAATAGAGAGGAAGGAAAATGAGAATGTACTATTATTTCCTGATATATTGAATCAAATTTCATCTGGTGTTTTTCCTACAAGAATAGAGACAACAATCTTTAGCAGATGGATAGGTTCTTACCAAGGGATGCATTAATTTTCCCCACTATGAGTTTTCAAGATAGTTCTGTCTCCTTGTAGATCAATCAGATGAACTAAATGTGGATATACTATTTATACTTGTCAAGTATTTAATGGTAGCACTCACTTGTGCATTCACCCAAGAATATTGTATTGCTATCTTTTTGCTATTTTGTTAAGAAAGTTTGGTTCTAGAGCTCCTCTTTTCCTATCCTACTAATAACTTGTAATTCTAAAATCAGAGAATAAGATCTAATATGGTCTGTTAACTACTAAATATGTACATTTAAATGTATATTAAGGAAAGAAACTTTTAGTTGGATGGATGAACATAGAAAACCTTTGGTGAGAAATAATCAGTTTCAAAATCCATTTTGACTTGCTGTTGGATACTATTGACTTGGATCTGATTTATAGTGACCCTGTGTACAACAGAAAGAAACATTACTCAACACTTTGCCATGTACACAGTCTTTTTATGTTTGATTCCAATGTTGCATTCACTATGTTTCATCTCATTTTGAGTTTTGCCACATCAGCAATTGGAGCTACCAGGGGCTTTACTCCATTGTCATCATTAAGGTCCACTCTACTTTGAGAAAGCAACTCTTCCCCAGCTGTTTCTTGAATGCTTTCCAGCCTGGAGGGCTCATTTTCTGGCAGTATATTTGACTGTGCTTCTCTGTTATTCTTGGGGTTTTGAAGACCTGGTTTTTGGGGGAATGAGATTCTAGGTTATTCTCCCTAGTCTATCTTAGCCTGGGAGCTCAGGTGAAACCTGTCCACCATGGGTGGCCTTGCTCATATCTGAAATATCAGTGGCATAGCTTTCAGAATCACAGCCACAGAGAAGCCCCCACAGCATGACAAGCTGACAGACATTTTGGTTAGTGGACCACAAATGATCAGTATCTCCATCATACAGGACTACTGACAGCTCAGTGACAGTTTCTGGTAGCTAATCAAATAAATGGAAATCTTTCTTCCATGAATGAACATTTCTCAGTAAAGTGCTACATTTCTTCTTGGATCACAGAATAATAAAAGTTTACAGTAGATAATTAAGATAGTAATATAACATTTCCCTTAATCTGAAATTCCAACATAGTCTACCTTTCTTCAGATGACACTGCCACTATGAACTTAACCAGGTTTGAGCCTTGGGAGAAAAGTCATAATTTGCCATTACAATTATTCATATCCACTATAATTTTAATTAAACTTAGATTTATATTATTTACTTGAAAAAAGCATGATGGTAGATGGCTTGTAATTTCTTTCTGTACTGTGAAGAAAAATAAGATAGATCCAATATCCCAGTTTGCCAGCCATTGAATTATCATCCTACTGCCTATAATGGTAATTTTGTCCCCCTTATGTATTTTTACCACTTATAGATAATAGTTGATATTTCTTTGCTTGTGACAATCTATCATTCCATCATAGTCATTGAAACTAATTAGCTAATTTCAAGCATCTCTTATACTTTTTTTGTCCTACAGGAGATAATAATTGTGGCATTTTCTTCTTTCTTTTTTTTTTCTTGTTTTTTGAGATAGGTTATCACTCTGTAGCCCAGGATGGCCTTGAACTCACAATCTTTCTTCCTCAACCTCCTAAATGCTTGGATTATAGACGTGTATGTGACCACATTTTTCATTGCAGTATTTTCAGCTATAGTAGTATGAAATGTTCCTTAGTATCTTTTTGAATTATACAACGATTTGCCCCAATTGATACATACATGTGAGATAGTAAAAAGCTATATGTAATGAATTTTTAAAAGCATTATCTTCTCACATTTTGGAGTTTCCTCCACTTTATAAAGACACTTCAGGCATAATATGTCAATAATCATGTATGAGGTTTGAATCTTGGTTCAATTAATTAGCCAAGTAAAGAGACAGAACATTTCTTAACTACATAAACTAAGATACATAATCCGTAATGTCTGTCAAATTCTCTAAAGCTTTCATTTGTATAAGGTAACTCAATCTAACAAATTTCTTTTATTTTCTTATATATTATCATACCTATTTTCCATGCATTTGAAAATAAGAAATCTATTGTGCTATTTGGGCTGGGATTTAGCTCAGTTGGTAGAGTGCCACTCTGCAGTCTCTGAAGTAACCAGTTCGATTCTCAGCGCTGCAAAAATGGGAGAAGGATGTGGCAACCCACTCCCACTCCTGAGGCAATCCTGAAACAATCTGCCATTGAAAACCCTATGAGGGTCGCTAGGAGTCAGAAACGACTCCATAGCACCTAACAACAGCAACAACAACATTGTGCTATTTACTATGTAAAACTTTTTCTTCCTGTCAAATGTCTTTCTACCCATCAAGGGGTGGTTTGAAGTTTGGAAGCAATGAAACAGATAAAAGTGGGTAATACACAAGACAGATATTTTTTGTGAGTGTCTGGGGAAGACTTGAACTTAGGTGAAGCCAGTAAGCAAGAACAGCCTTTCAAAAGCAAAGACAGAGAGGATTCTTATTTTGGCAAGCCTGGCTTTGCAAGGACTATGACATTCAGTGTTACTGAATTTTATCCAATTGTCCTCATTGCATGCCCCAGGGTTCAACATCTCTTCATTTAATGCTCAGAAGAGTGACCTGGTAAAATACATTAACTCCCCCATTTATTTGTGGGTGATACATTTTAGCATCTCCACTGGGTGTCTGAAATCATAAATACTAGTGCAGTAATGTGATAGTCTACATAATAACAGAGATAGCTACTAGGTTATGAACAGGTTGGTAGTATATACATAGTGGATACAATAGATAAAGGGGTGATTCAACTCCTGATGTCAGAATACACATGAGATTTCATCAGGCAACACAGGTAGCACAAAATATGAAGCTTGTGAATTTATTTCTGAAAACTTCCATATATTATTTTTATACTGCTATTTATCATGGGTACCTGAAATTGTGGAAAGAGAAATTGGAGAAGAAAACTATAGTAACTTAATAGCCTACAGGATAAGATTACTTTCCACTGTAAGGTTTTATCACAGCAGTTGCTATATCTGAGAAGATTTTACCTTCAAAAGGAACTTTATATTAGGTGCTAGAAAGAAGGACTTGTCTCATCCTGTATAATATGAATAGGTAGCATCCTAGTCACCCAGTGAGTTTATGCTTGACTCTCTTCTAAACTACCTATCCAGATAATAAAACCCCAAATTAATAAGTGCTTTTAGTTAAGAAATTTCTGCTACAATTATTTTACTGGACTACAGGTAAGAACAAAATCCATTTCAGCTAGCATAAAGATGGAGAATTTATCTCATAGTGTTAGGCAGCTTAATGAATCTTTTAGGTGATTGAAAACCTTAGCCTGATATCTGGCTTCTAAAGATATAGTCATAAAATAGACTTCATTCAAAGATACTTCTTGTCACAATCACAAACTGTAGAGTCAATAATTGGTCTAATAAATTTGGAGATTTCTGATATAAATAGTATAGACATGTTATAGTTCAAATATTTGTATCTCTCCAAAATCCATGTTGAAATTTAAGATCCAAAATAATAGGATTAAGACTTGAAGACATTAGGAGGTGATTAAATCACAAAAGTAGAGCCCTTGTAAATGGAATTTTTGAATAAAAGTGGTGGAGGGAACTATGAAGGCCCTTTCTTTACCTTCTTCTTTGTCCTCTCTGGGTCCAGCAAGAAGACTCTTGCCAGACAATGAATTCTGTCATCTGATCATGGATGTCCTATCCTGCAGGACTGTGTGAAATAAATCTCTGTTTATATATACCATACTCTCAGCAGCAAAAATGAACTAAGACAGTCTGTGTGTTATAATCACAAAGTTTTTAATTTTTTTTTATTTTTTGCTGAACTCAAACTCTGTCAGAATCTTACCAATCTTGCACACCATGATGTGAAAGATGAATGCCCATGTCTATCCTTTTCTCCTACTTATCCCAGTTCTAAATTTAAGTTTACTGTGAATCTATCTTGTTAATAAATTTATAAGGTTCTTTAATTGGGACCTTAAAAATACACTCTTTAGTGTTCTAGTCACTTCATGTCAGGAAATGGTGTGGAATGTTTGTTAGAAGGAAGTATTCCTAACATCACCCATTAAAAATCTCATGTCTGTTAATAGAGTCCTTTAAATTTTTATCTTTATCATATATTTTCCTTTTCTATTTCATTTATTTATCATCCTTTTACTAGAGTTTTGTGTTTTTATGTTTTGGATGGAATTGAGAATAATATATGTGATCAATTCATTGGACTCTTCCAAGGCCATTCTAAGGGTGAAAGACTACCAAAATTGATAATCTTAAATTTCCAGAAAACTTTTCTGAACACATTTTATTTGTAATATGTGCACTAGTTATTACATTAAATGTCCTACAACTTGCTGCACTATAAGCACTTTGGGGAAAGAATTATGCCATATTTCAATATGTCAAGCTGTGATTAATCAACTTTGTTCCCCAAAAGATTAAATTGCAACTTCAAAAGGTCAATAAATGCTAATGATTGTTTTCTGGGCTTAGAACTAAGAAAAGAATCCTTTAAAGTTATTTAAAGAAAAAGAAAGTCATTCTGAAAAAAATTTGGAAAAGTCACCTGAATTTGTTATGCTATGAAAACCTTTTTTATTTATGACTAAACAGACAATTTCTCAATGTCTCTTCTTCATAAGATGTTGTGCTAAAAATAAAAAATCAGTCATAAGGCATAAAAATTGGTCTCTATTCTCATGAAAACATAATGGAAAGAAAATTAAACTTCACTCTTTTGTTCAACATTACCTATTAAGTATTTAGTATGTGAAGTATGTGGCTGCTATTTGTAAATGTTCTGCCAAGTATATATGAGGGAGACTGGAGATGATTTTGGAATTTAAGTAGTGGAATTTCCCAACACTCTGTTATTAAATTTCATCAAAGTTATGCAATTTAAAGACTCTTTATATTTTACAGGTGAAAACATGAAGACTTAAAAAACTTATATTCACAAACTCATAAATGGGAACTTATCTGAAAATTTATGTATTTCACACAGCATCATATTTCATACAACAAAAAGGACAGGGAGAAATGTGATCTATTAATCCTAGTATGATGAATAGATTAATAAGCATATCAGCAGAAATACAAACTACTTTGGATAGGTACAAAAGAGAATGATGTATTTTTAATGGAAAGTTCAAAAATTCATGGAAAGGACTTGTGATTATAAAATACCTAGTAAGCACTTATTTTCAGTAAGTAGACACTAAGATGAAAGCCTGTCTGAAGAAACAACACTGTATAAGTACAGTGCACAATTAAGGGAGCAGAATCTCTATTTGATCCTGCTTAGGGGAACAAAGGCTTAGGGGAACAAAACAATGTGACTAGAGAAATCAGATGCATTAATCATGAGAGATGGCCAAGCTAGTAGAAGATATCCATACAGAATCCTTTCACTTCAATTAGCTGAGTTGACAAGAAGAATATTAAGTAATTTTCTGAATTTGCCCTACTTTAATGTCTGTACTGTGGCCATTATCACAATAACTTGTTGTGGTGGTGGTTAGGTGCCATCGAGTCAGTATCTGACTCATAGCGACCCTCATAGGGTTTTCAATGGCTGACTGTTTTGGGATTGCCTTGGGAGTGGATTGCCAGGTCCTTCTCCCATTTTTGTGGTGCTGGGAATTGAACTAGGGACCTCAGAGACTGCAGCTCAGCACCCTACCGACTGAGCTAAATCCCAGCCCATCACAATAACTAGTGCTTATATAAGTATGCCAACTGCCATATCACTTGGCATCAGATCCCATCAGATCTCTGAAGCTAGGCAGGGTCAGGCCTGGTTAGTCTTTGGATGAGAGACCATCTGGGAGCACCAAGTGCTGTAGGTTTGGGAGAAGGACCTGACAGCCCACTCCCAATAAACAATCAGGCTTTGATAACTCTATGAATAGCAGAGAAGCACTAACAATACTGTTTCACCTGTTGTACGTAGGGTTGCTATTAGTTGGACATACTGATCTGATGACACCTAACAACATAGACGTTCATACTGAATGGTGTGTAAGCAGATGAGTGGTCACAGACCACAAGGTTTTAGAATGATGTGTACACATAAACAAAATATTTATTTTGTTCTGTTAAGCTATACTCAAATGAGTATATTGTTTCTATTTCAAGACTGTCAACAATGGATGCCACACACAAAAGCAAACAACCAACTATGAAACATGCAAAACAAAATATCTTACTTTGGATGCAGATTGAAACTCTTGCCTTTTGATGAGAAAATTGCTGAGTTGATATATCCTACCAAATGACAGTTTGAGATTAATATAGCTTCATTAATATCAATTGTATATATTATAAAGTCTGCTCTATTATGCGCCTGCACCAAGATTCCTGTAATGAGTGAGTATACTTCAATGGGAAGATCTAGTTTAGACTATCCAGATATTTGTTGGTGGGAAATACCACAACTCAGAAGTACACCAGCTCATGGAATGGCAGAAGGTAGGCCAGCAACCCTAACGTAAAAGCATGTAGAATATCAGATAGAAAGCCAAGGACTTGCACTTAGTCAGAGAGAAAGCCGAGGACTTATACTTTTCAGAAAACTAGAATAATATTTTTAAAACATAAAATCATTGTAAAAGAAAGTGGGAAAATGCGGGAAGGATTTTCCTATGTTGTTGTTGTTGTTGTTACGTGCCGTCAAGTCGAGTCTGACTCATAGCGACCCTATGTACAGCAGATCCAAACACTTGCCGATTCTGTGCCAGGCAAACAATCTTATTTTTGTTTAAGACCATTGTTGCAGACACTGTGTCAGTCCATCTGTGGGAGGGTTTTCCTCTTTTGTGTTGACCTGCCACTCTCCCAAACATGATGTCCTTCTCCAGGGATTGATCTCTCCTGACTACATGTCGGAAATATGTAAGACGCAATCTGGCCATTCTTGCTTCCAAGGAGCACTCTGGATGCACTTCTTCTAACACAGATTTGTTGGTTCTTTTGGCAGCCCATGGTATATTCAATAGACGTCTCCAGCACCACAATTCAAAAGCATCAATTCTTTTTCTGTCTCTCTTGCTCAATGTCCAGCTTTCACAACCATATGATGCCACTGAAAATACCATGGCATGAGTCAGACGCACCTTCGTCTTCAATGTGACATCTTTGCTTTTCAATGCTCAAAAGAGCTCTTTTGCCACAGCTTTTCCTAGAGCATTGCATGTTTTGATTTCTTGACTGCTGCTTCCGTGGGTGTTGATTATAGAGCCAAGCCAAGCAAAATCTTGGACAACCTCAATCTTTTCTCCATTGAATGTGAAGTTGAGTGCTGACCCAGGCATAAGGATTTTTGTTTTGTTGATGTTTAGTCATAAGCCATATTGAAGGCTATGATCTTTGATCTTCATCAGTAAATGTTTTAAATCCTCTTCACTTTCAGCAAGCAGAGCGGTGTCATCTGCATAACACAGGTTGTTAATGAGTCTTCCTCCAATCTTGATGCCACGTTCTTCCTCATAAAGTCCAGCTTCTTGGATTATTTGGTCAGCATATAAATTGAAGAGATAGGGTGAAAGTATATAGCCCTGACGCACACCTTTCTCAACTTTAAACCACTCAGATCTTTCTATAGAAACTAGTAAAACATGTTTACATTAATTTGGTAAGGCTGCCATAAAAGAATGAGGCACATTGGTTGGCTTGAAAAACACAGAACTATTTTCTCACAATTATAGGACTAGAGATCTGGAATCAGAGTGTTAGCAAGCTTGGCTTCTTTTAAACTTTCTTTTAGGTTTGTGGATGACCATGTTCTCTCTGTGTTTCCACATTTTCTGCACTACATACTTAAGTGTGCCTAAATTTCTTCTTTGTGGGGGTGTGTATGTCCTATCTCCCTATGTATCACAGGCTGGCTTGGAATTTAGGAACCTTCTTCCTCAGCCTTCCAAGTGCTGGGATTACAGGTGTACACTGCCATACCTCGTTCCAAACTTCCTCTTATGAGAACATCAGTGGAATTGGATCAGGCCACACTATGATGATTTCATTTTAACTTAATACTTTAACAACACTATCTACTAATACAGTCATATTTGTACACTCTAGGGATTAGAATTTCAATATACAAACTTTGGAGAAACAGAACTCAGCCCTTAACACTGCTTGGTAAATATAATATGCAAAACAATAGGCAAAACACTGTGATGCAAATTGTTAAGTAGGATGTAAAAATATAAAATATTTCTAAAAAGAGCTGAACAATTCATTTAGAGAAAACTTGAAACATAAACTGTAGCCAAAATCCTATTAATAGCCCATGTGAAGGATAACTGGAGAGAAATAGGACAAAAATGAGATTGGACTAATAATAAACATTTCAAAAAACACTAAAGGGAAACTCAGCAAAACTTGTCCACTTAAATATTATAAGAATATGAAAGGAGTACTAAAACTAGTTCTAATGTTTCTAAAACTAATGGCTGAAAGTATTTGGATGCTAATAGAAACAATAGAAAGAAAAATTTGGAGGATGAGAAAAATACAATTTGAGATATGGCAATGTGTGCATAAGATGAGGATGTCATTCAAAAAGGCCAAAATTCATTAAAGTATAAAGATCAGAAGATCAGAATTAAATACACTTAGAAGTCATGCATATAGAGATTGTGGTGGTTCTATGCATGAAGGAGTAAACAGCTGTACCACCCTGGCATCAGATCTTGTCAGATCGCACAAGCTTAGCAGGGGTGGATCTGGTTATTACTTGGATAGGAGACTGCCTGGGAATACAGGGTGATGTATGCTTGGGAGAAGGATCCAGCAGCCCATGCCTGAAACAATCAGCCATTACAAACACTATCAGTAGCAGAGAAGCATTGACAATAGCACAGGCATGGCATAATGTTGAGTAGTGTCTCATTCTGTAGTATGTAGGGTCACTATGAGTTGAGCTGGACCCCAGGACACCTAACAAAGCAAGATGAATGAAGGAAAATATTGTACAGAGGATACTTAAATGGTTCTTAAAACAGAATTTGATTAATTTTTATATTTAAAGTTTAAGTATGCAGAAGACCAATTCAAAGCCGTATACTTAAATGAGAAAGGGCACAAGCAAATTTAGAAGGACACAATAAGGGCTGTGGGTTTGTTTATTTTCTTTACTTTTTCAGGAGTGTGGTTAAACTCTAGGTGTTGTACACGCTAGACAAGTGCTCTACCAATAAGCTTCACCCCCAGCTCCGTTTTTATTATTTTATTTTGAGATATGATCTCACTAAATTGTTCAGGCTGCCCCTGAATTCAAGCATAGGATACTTTTGCCTCAGGTTCCCAAATTGCTCAGATTATATGCATGCACCATGGTGCCTTGCTGGAAATAATAAGAATTTTTAAGGCAGGACACTTGTTTTTCTCACAAGAGCAAATAATTTGAAGATAAAATTTGTATTTCCTAATTTCAAGTTTATAGAAGATTTGTGGGAGAATTAAAGTAATTTGTTGAATGGTATTCCTTAGAATATTAACTATTATTAAATTCAATTACATTTTAATAAATTAAATTTTATTTACTTTTAATTTATTAAAATTTAATTGTTTAATGTAACATTTAAAGTTTTGGGGAAAAAAGGTATAATTTACCTTGATGATTCCCAACATGATTATTGGGAATAGTACATCTTACTCTGATGTTTCTCTAGACTTGAGTTTTCTTCAGAAAGTCTGAAGTAGAGAAAATAGAAGATTTTTTAAAAATAGGGTTTCAATATTTATGTGACAATAGAATATTTTTGTATTTCTTTTTGAAATATATCTTCTTCACCAGCTGAAGAATTAGTGAGTAAATAAAGAGTAGGAGAAGAAAAATATTCTAAGCATAACGTCCTTTTCAACATGTGAGTCAGTCAGGGTGGAGGAGTATTGAAAAATTGATATTTGAGACATAAAATTTCATAATATAAAATAGACCCTAATGAGGACTTCGCAGAGTATTTTTCTACAATACAGTAAGTGGGAAAGTTTGTTGACGTATATTTATTGAGGATTTAATAGCTGATTATCAGGTTCCACTGAGAAGTTTACATGGTAGATTTTTTTCATAAGTCCAGTTTTCTCAAAATTTACTATTAGATTTTAAAAGAAATACTTTTAACACTTATTATTATAAATATCTTGTACATAGGAAATAATGTGAAATATATGATGGGGATTTACCTTACTATTGTTCAGTGTGTTGGCCAGTATTATTTTCATTACACAATAACATGAAAATGAATGTTTCAAGTGAATAAAAGAGATACTAGTAAGAGTGATACTCATAGTGGATCCCATGACCTTCATATTTGTAGTATATTAGAATTGTAGCAGTTCCTAGCCTTATATCTACGTAATGCTAACCCAAATTGCTAAAATGTTAAAATTCCTTAACATATTTTCTTTTCTATTTGCTAATCCTATTTAATGATATTTCTTGCTTTCCAAATGTAAAGTCAATGTTCAATTTATCCATAACTCTCCAATTTCCCCCATATCACATATTCAGTCTATTAAAAAAAAATGTACCAGTCCCCTTTTCTTCACCACTCCAAGGGTTAGAACATGATGCATGCAAACATGCCTGACCTCTGCACTAGCTTTTTAAATGGCATTCAGCATCTTTCTTTCTGTATTACAAACTATTTTCAAGGCAGTAACCATGACAACTTTTTGAAAATGTAATCCTTGGGTTAAAATTTTCTAATTATTTTTCATTTTCTTTTTCTTTTCCTTTTTTTTATTTTCCTTTCTTTTCCCTCATTACCCTTTCTTCTTGTCCACTCCTTTTCTTTAGCCCGTTATCTTTCCCTATGTAGGTCCTACTTACTTTTATGATCTATGTTGTTGTTGGTGGTGGTATTAGGTGTTAGGCTGGTGTCTGACTCATAGAGACCCTACATACAACAGGTGACACAGTATTGTTAGTACTTCTCTGTTATTCACAGGATTTTTCAATGTGGATTATTTTTTGGCAGTGGATTGGCAGATCCTTCTTCCAAGCCTGCAGCACCTGGTGTTCCCAGGTAGTCTCCTACCCAAGTACTATCCAGGCTCAACCCTGCTTAGCTTCTGAGATCTGATGGGAACAGAAGCCACAGTGGTTTGGCTGCAGGCCATATTTATGATCTATATGTTTCAATAATGCATATATATGTCTAAGATCCACAAATGAGAGAAAATATACAATGTTTGCCTTTTGGGGTCTGGCTTATTTTCCTTAAAATGTTGATCTCTAATTCCAACCATTTTCCAGCAAATGCCATAATTTTGTCCTTCTTGATGGCTGAATA
>VMDO01035597.1:0-15912 GCA_007922755.1 Pedetes capensis | reverse complement strand
AAAAAAAAACATATGGAAGGGCTGGGGTTTAGCTCAATTGGTAGAGCACTACTCTGCAGTCTCTGAGGTCCTGAGTTCAATTCCCAGCACCACAAAAATGGGAGAAGGGTCTGGCAATCCACTCCCAAGGCAATCCCTAAACAGTCAGCCATTGAAAACCCTATGAAGGTCAACTATGAGTCGGACATGACTCAACAGCACCTAACAACAACAACAACAACAACAACACCATATGGAGAAACAGAGGGGAGAAAGAGAGGGGAGCAGTTAGAGACAGGGCAGAAGCAGGGGGCACTCTGGGCATTGCCCACTGCATCAAAAAGAATGTCGGCAGGCTGAACAAGGACACGTGGGGTGGGGGGCAAAGCTGGGAGAGGGGAAGGATGTGGACAATGGGCCTCCGACAGGCAGTGCTGGGTGGCACCCAAGTCAGCATCCCATAGAGCAGGAGAGAGCTCGAATATGAAGCTGTCCGAGTCCTCGGGCTGATGGAGGCCTCGAAGCCCAGTACGGATGTGACCACCCAATGTCACAGCGCAAAGGGGCAGCAAGGAGAGTTTTTTCTCCCCAAGGAGAGAAATGCTATTGCTTTCTGTGCTCTTGCTTTCTGTGCTTTGAGAAAAAAAGCATTTGCCCTGCTGACGATGGGTCCAAAGGGCCCTGGCTGGCTGATGGTTATAAGCTTTTGCATCCAAGCTTCATCACAATCAATGCCTTGGGAACGCATCCAGTGATGTCTGCCAGAGGCCAGCCTGACAATTAGTGTGGCTTCATCTCTTTGTCATTGACCTGGAATCAGCGGGAGAGGTCACACCCATTCAGCTGGGTAGATGTGGCAGAGGAGAACAGGGGAGTTCCTGGCTTGAACAGAGGCAGAACCCAGGGACTTGAATGATTAGTGAAATGGTTCATAAAGGATGAGATTTGCCAGGAATGAGGTTAAAAACTAGCACCTCATCTGCACAAAGGCTAAGAGTCAAAGGTACAGCTGAGTAAGCAGAAATGCAACCGTGAAAACATAACTGTTTTCAAAAGCCAAAAATGTCATGTTTCCATTACCATCAGTTTGAGCATTATAATTCCTGCAGTATTAGGTCTAACTTAAATCTTTACATATTTAAAAATATGAGTATAAAAGAGTCAGGAATGAGAAAATAATGAAAGAGGCTAGAAAATAGAACCTACTTAGAAGAGATAAAGAATAGGACAAAAAAGCTTGAAAACTTTCGTGATCACCCCAAAAGATTTTAGAAGAGGGTATTGTGTGAACAGATCATTCCAGGCACATGTCTGAAAAGTCTCTTACAGAATTCAAGAAATAAGTATTAAAAGTACCATCTTGTTCTTCACTTTTTAAGAGAACCAGTAAACGACAAGCAGCCAGGTAGAGTTCAGTTAATCTGTAAAGAAAAATCTGGAATGGGAATGTAGATTGGTGGAGCCATTGTGGAAAACAGTATGGGAGTTTCTAAAGAAATCAAAAATAGAGCTACCATGTTGTTGCTGCTGTTAGGTGACTTCGAATTGGTATCCGACTTATAGCTACCCTATATAGAACAGGCGAAACACTATTGTCAGTGCTTCTCTGCTATTCATAGGGTTTTCAATAGCGGATTGAATTTTGGGAGTGGGTTGCCAGGTCCTCCTCCCAAGTCTATAGCACCTGGTGTTCCCAGGCGGTCTCTCATCCAAGTACTAATCAGGTCCAACCCTGCTTAGCTTCCGAGATCTGACGGGATCAGAAGCCACAGTGCTACAGCTGCAGGTCTAGAGCTACCATATGCCCCAAGAGTTCCTCTTCTGCATACGCACCCAAAGGAAATGAAATTGGCACCCCATGGAGACACCTTCCTCCCACATTCACTGCAGTATTATTCACAATAGCCAAGATGTGGAAGCAACCTAAACGTCCATCAACTGATAAACAGATAAAGAGAAATGTGAGCTTATATATATGTATGAGTGTGTTATTAACAAAGGAGATCATGCCATTTGCAACAGCATGGATGAACTTGGAGAATATTGTTGTTGTTGTTAGGTGCCGTCGAGTCGGATAGCGACCCTCTGTACAACAGGGAAAACACTATTGTCAGTGCTTCTGTGCTGTTCATAGGGTTTTCAATGGCAGATTGATTTTTGGGAGGGCGTTGCCAGGTCCTTCTCCCAAGCCTACAGCACCTGGTGTTCCCAGGCGGTCTCCCATCCAGGTACTAACCAGGCCCGACCCTGCTTAGCTTTCGAGATCTGACGGGATTGGATGCCACAGGGCTATGGCTGCAGGCTGGAGAATATTAAGCTAAGTGAAATAAGCCAGGCACAGAAATAAAAATATTGCATGATCTCACTTATAATATGGAATCTAAACAAATAAAAAAGAAACAAATACGTAAAGAATAACATTGTGCTTACAAGGCATGGAGGGTGAGGTGGAGGGGAATGGGAAGGTTTAAGTCAAAGGGTACACCGTTGTGATTGGGCAGGGTTATTAAGTCCAAAGATGTAACGTACAACATGATGACTATCGTTAATAATATTGCACAGTGGTAATTTTCCAAGAGAGTAGAGTTTAAGTATCCTTACCACCAAAAGAAAAAGGGAAAGAAGAGGAAAGAAGAAAAGAGAGGACAGAAGAGGAGAGGAGAGAAAAGGAAAGGAATGGTATGGGATCGTGGATGCTGTGATTTGCTTGACCAGAGTAATCAGCTGAATATGTATATATACATCAAGATAAGTATATCAACACATGTACACCTTAAATAGGGCTGGGATTTAGCTCAGTTGGTAGAGCGCTGCGCTGCAGTCTCTGAGGTCTCGAGTTCAATTCCCAGCACCGCAAGGATGGGAGAAGGACGTGGCAATCCACTCCTGAGGCAATCACGGAACAATCAGCCATTGAAAACCCAATGAGGGTCGCTAATGAGTGGGACACGACTCCACAGCACCTAACAACAATAACAACACCTTAAATACATACAATAAAAGAACTTATTGAATGAAACAAATCCAGTGATGTTCACTATTATCAAACACAGAGTACCAAGTGATGTTATGGAATCTCCTTCCCTGGAAACTGTTAAAAATAAAGGTATTTATTTCACTATTGGTATAAATTCATATCTGGAGAACAATTTGGTTCAGTTCAGTTGGAAGAGTATGGCTCCATACTCTGAGGACCCAGGTTCAATCCCCAGCACCACAAAGATAGGAGAAGGACCAGGCAATCCACTCCCCAAACAATCAGCCATTGAAAACCCTGTGAGGGTTGCTATGAGTTGGACTCAACTTGATGGCACCTCACAATAGCAATTAAAAATTAAAGCAAAAGGTAGACTATTTGGGAGGAGTAAGGGGACCTGTGGGAGGGGGCAGGGGTGGTGAGATTCCAAGGGAGATAGAGTACCCCAAACATGGCCGGTCCCAGGAGCTCATCTAGTTCACTTGGAAGACTGACCTCTCCCCTCCAGGGCAAGTGACCCTTACCCTACATCCGGGTTACTTGCCCCCATTGAAGCCTATGGGGCAAGATGGCAACTGGTCACCTTTGCCATACATCCGGGTATCTCACTCTTCTCCCCTCCCATCAAATAGGCCAAGATGGCACCCAAGGTATGGTAGCATCTAAAACCCCCCTGGTGCCCAATTGGTCATTTCTGATGCAACCCTGTTCCCCTGATTGGCTGGCCGTCAGGCTTTATAAACTTTGGAGCTGAGAGTTCAACAGCCATTCTGAACACTATCCAAGAGAAGCTCACCACGTCCTCGCGGTTCCTTAAGAGCTCAAGGCCCATTTACTCGCCTGCCCAGCCTAGCCTTCAGACTCCGCCCGACCAACCTTCACCCTACTTCAACCTGCCTGCCACCTCTACAATGCCTGATATCCCACACGGACCAACTGCTTCAAGAGGCAAGCGCAGGGCCTCCAAAATGGCGAAGCCTGCGAGACGGAAGAGCAAGGACACCGAGAATCTCTGCCCCAGTGGCAGAGACAGCAGCTGAGCACTTCCCCTCTCCAACTCCCCTCTCCCCTCTCCCTAATCCTCCATTCCTTTCCACTCCTTTGTAAATAAACCACTGCTCTTTTACCCCATGCGTGATGCTCCATGCTCTGGCCACAGCCTCGCCACCAGGTGCAACATCAGGGCACCTCCCACCCCGCTTCACCTCCACACAGAAAGAAACCCCAGAAAGAACCTGGACACAGGGGACCCACGCAAAGGGAACAGGGGCTGAATATGGGCAATGTACAATGATTTACAAGCATGAAGTTGTCATAATGAAAAGCCATTTTATGCTAACTAAAAATTTACTAATTAAAAACCTGAAAAATAAAAAAATACAAATTTAAATAAAATGTAAGCATAGAGAACCATCTGGCTAGCATGGTATTATTAAACAAGCATAAGTCTGGTTTAAAATTCTCTAAATATTGTTCAAAATAATCTCTCTGAGAGGTTCAAGTTAGCTTCAGAAAAATTATTGCTGGGCACCGGTCACTGTGGCACATGCCTGTAATCCCAGAGACTCCAGAGGCGGAGGCAGGAGGATTGCAAGTTCGAGACCAAAGGTAGTGTGCATAACTTAGCAAGACCCTGCCTCAAAAAGTAAAAAAAAAAAATAGGCTGGGGGCGCAGCTCAGTGGTCCAGCACTTGCAGAGCATGCAGGTGCGAGGCCCTGGGTTCCACCCCCAGTACCAAAAAAAAAAAAAAAGAAAAGAAAAGAAAAGAAAAAAGAAAAATTATTGCTAGAAGAGTTTGTTTCAGACACAGTTTATAAAGATCACAAATGAGTTCTATCATCACTGCTGGCAAACAGAGACCCAAAGCTTCCATGCATAGGCTACCAGCAGTGTTTCCAGAAGCTTGACCTGGGAATGAGGGGGTGTTATGGACCCTGTGAGTTCCTCATGAACGCTCTAGATGCCCCCTCAGGAAAAATCACACTTGTATACATAGAATTTGGAGCTCTAAGAAGGTGCAAGGGCTGGGATTTAGCTCAGTGGGTAGAGCGCTGCGCTGCAGTCTCTGAGGCCCCAAGTTCAATTCCCAGCACTGCAAAAATGGGAGAAGGGCCTGGCAATCCACTCCCAAGGCAACCCAAAAAGTCAGCCATTGAAAACCCTATGAGGGTCACTATGAGTCGGATACCCACTCGACGGCACCTAACAACAAGAAGGTGCAAGAGCTCCCTGCCACCAAGACCTGCCAGTAGCTAGGAGGAGATATGCCCGCCAGAAAATGATGCTTACCTGTGACTTAAGAATGAGGGTGGAAAATCACTTCTATCCTATTTCAGAGAGCAAGGAGAAGCCTGGCATAAGAAAGGAACTAAATGTCCAGCTCCTTGTCTTCCTTCCCATCAACATGACAGGGAGAAGAAATGAGAAGCAGAGAAGAATGGGCTGAACCTTAGATGGCCTGTTACCTTAAAGATACAGCTAAGGATTAGTTGGAATCATCCTACCATAGTAATAAATCTTCTGCTACTGATCTAGAGAAGTCCCTGAGAGTTGTAGGTCCCAAATCTACAGACTAAATAAGTTGGATTTTTGCTCTGCAGTCAAATGTTAGACCAGTTTTGGACTTCTTATTGGACTTGGTAGCTCTAAATAATTACTGGGTTTTAGTGAAAGCAATATAAAAGCAAATAGATTTGAGAGTTTATTTCTTTGAAAAGATGACTACAGCCGGGGCGGTGGCGCACGCCTGTAATCCCAGCGGCTCGGGAGGCGGAGGCAGGAGGATCACAAGTTTGAGACCAGAGGGAGTCTGTGTAATTTAGCGAGACCCTGTCTCAAAAAGTAAAAAAATGGGCTAAGGGTGCAGCTCAGTGGTCCAGCACTTGCAGAGCATGCAGGCGCGAGGCCCTGGGTTCAACCCCCAGTATGGAAAAAAAAAAAAAAAGATTACTACACAGGGTTAGGGGCTGGGATTTAGCTCAGTTGGTAAAGCGCTGCTCTGCGGTGTCTGAGGTCCTGAGGTCAGTTCCCAGCACTGCAAAAATGGGAGAAGGGCCTGGCAAGCCACTCCCAAGGCAATCCCGAAACAGTCGGCCATTGAAAACCCTATGAGGGTCGCTATGAGTCGGATACCGACTCAACAGCACCTAACAACAACACCACACAGGGTTACCTATGATACTATTTAATGTTTTGATTTTGAAATATATAGTTTCTAATATATCATTTTCTTTCAAGTATGGTTTGGAAATTTTCTGGATTTCAGAATCAGCATACCTGCTACAGTTCAGAAGGCAGGAAGTGGGTTCCAGTGGCTGCTGCCCCCTGGTGGCAAAGTTCCAGTACTGTAGAGAAGGTGCACCTGCTAATAGGAATAGGTGAGAGAGCTCCAAGTACAGAAACTAAGGTCGATGACCGCAGTCATCCCATGTTGATTCAGACCCTCGTTTTTATGGCACACCACCATGATCCTCCCCCATTCCCACGTATGTGTTCACGCACCTGTGCCTCTTCACCTTTCCAAGGGCCCTTGGCTGGTGTATTGGTCCCTGCAGCCTGGAGGGAGGCTAACATGCAGCCATGGAGTAGAACTCAGTTCTAGACATTTCCATGGAAGAGAGCAAAGGAAGACCCTTCCAGGAAACATGGTAGAAAACTGCCACACAACTGAATTGGTGAAAACACGCCGCAACACGACGTGAAATGTGAACGAGTGTGTGAAGGGTGCACTGCTGTCTGCTTCACCCCCACACTGGCCCCCATCTTCCAACTGCATCTCCCGTGTGACTCTCCCACGCCACAGCTCCAGACCTGCTCTCTATTTGCCTTCCTCAAAGGCTTTGTGACCTGAATTCATCCCACACATTGCCCTTCCAAGCGACACAGGAGCAAGGCCGCCGTCCTCAGGAGCCCCTGGGTCAAGGGAGGTCGTCCTGAGCCTGCTCTGTGGAGGCGCAAGGCGAAGGCCAGCAATCAGGCTCCCTGGGAACTACAGGCACGGGAGAGGTCCAGTGGTACAGGGGATGGGAAGGACAGGCCGGCAAAGCCCATGAGCACCTGTGGAGGGAAGAGAGGGTGCTCCACAGGGACCACAGAGCTCTGCTGCGGACCTGATCTCGGACAACTCCCCAGCTGGCTGTGATGAGGCAATTCTCCCCATAAGGTTGACAAATGGGTGGTGACAAGTGCTGGAGCAGATGGCCTTCAGAGCAGAAATGACAGACTCACTTACCCAGGACCCACGGAGACAATGGCTGAGCAGGGAGGCAGCCTGCCAGACAGGGGGATAAGGCATCCAAGGGGCTGATGTGAGAAAGGAATTAAATATGAAAAGGCACCACAGGACTCCAGTAGAAGCTGGATTCCTCACAACAAAGGCCGAGAGACAGAAATGGGACTGGGGCTGGTGCGGTGGCGCACACCTGTAATCCCATCGGCTTGGGAGGCGGAGGCAGGAGGACCACAAGTTTGAGACCAGGGGCAGTCTGTGTAATTTAGCGAGACCTGGCTCAAAAAGTAAAAAAATGGCTGGGGATGCAGCTCAGTGGTCCAGCACTTGCAAAGCATGCAGGTGCGAGGCCCTGGGTTCAACCCCCAGTACCTCAAAGAAAGAAAGAAAGAAAGAAAGAAAGAAAGAAAGAAAGAAAGAAAGAAAGAAAGAAAGAAGAGGGAAGGAGGGAGAGGACCCTGGAAGGCTGTGGGAAGCTCAATGCCCAACCTGTAACCATGGCAACTGTTAACAGCTGATGTCCACTGAGACCTTGCTGAGACCTTCACACTGTCCTCTCCTAACCTCCCCGCACCATCACCCCCATACAGAAAGGTCAGTTCTCATCCCCAGTTTAGAGAGAAAGGAAGCTGGGCTTGCACAGCAATCTGTGGAGACTTCCCCAGTAAGGAGGGAATCAGGATTCAGCCCAAGGAGCTGGACTGTAGGCTCTGTGCTTTAATAACTGCACTTCCTTCCCGAGGCCTCCCCATCGCCCCCTGCCCAGGCCGACTGCCTCACAGGTGTGCCTCTTGCCTCAGAGGACTTTTCAGTGTGAAGGCTGAAATCTGATCTGCTGCTCCACTCATTCTGAGTGCTGATGCTCAGTACCTGCTACCCTCTAGGCAGCTGTACCCAGCTCCTCCCTCAGCTGACAGCAAGAGGGCTAAAGAAAAGATAAGGCCTATATTTTAACAGGTATCAGAAGAGGAATAAGATTAGAATTCAGTTCATTGATTTGTCTTTGCAAAGAAGATTAGATGGCATGGTTCATGATGGAGATTTTTCATGACAACAATCCTTTGTGCTTGCAAACCAAATGACCTTACCCCCACCCACGGCCTGGCCCTTCCTAAGTGGCAATGTCAGCTTCTCTGATGGTTTTCTCTATGGGTTAATAGTACCAAACCAGCTTTTCTGATGGTTCTCTCTGTCATTAGGACTGTCAGGTAAGCTAAAGAAAGGCCTCTAGGCTACTCATTCAGCCATCTTTTGTTGTTGCTATTGTTAGGTGCCATGGAGTTGGTGTCCAGTGTTTCTCTATTATTCATAGGGTTTTCAATGGCAGATTGATTTTTGGGAATGGGTTGCTGGGTCCTTCTCCCAAGCCTACAGCACCTGGTGTTCCCAGGCAGTCTCTCATCCTAATACTAACCAGGCCTGATCCTGCCTAGCTTCCAAGATCTGACGGGATCAGATCTCAGCCATCTTTATAACAACTAAATAATTGGTCCCAGCCTCTGGGGTTCTGTTATCATCGCAAAACAAGATGAGAACAACCCACTCTTTGGCTGATTTGTGGCTCATTCCCACCATATACACCTCTGGCCAGGTGTATCTGGTTTTGTTGCCCTCTAAAGATGCCCTGGGCTGGGATTTAGCTCAGTTGGTAGAGCGATGCTCTGCAGTCTCTGAGGTCCCGAGTTCGATTCCCAACACCACAAAATGGGAGAAGGACATGGCAACCCACTCCCAAGGCAATCCCGAAACAGTCAGCCATTGAAAACCCTATGAGGGTCGCTATAAGTCAACACTGACTCCACGGCACCTAACAACAACAACAACAAAGATGCCCTGGGTGCTGGGATTTAGCTCAGTTGGTAGAGCCTGCTCTGCAGTCTCTGAGGTCCCAAGTTCCATTCCTAGCACCACAAAAAGGGGAGAAGGATCTGGCAATCCACTCTTGAGGCAATCCAAAAACAATCAGCCATTGAAAACCCTAGGAGGGTTGCTATGAGTTGGACACCACTGAATGGCACCTAACAACAACAACAACAACAAGATGCCCTGTTCTAACTGGATGGCTGTGCAGAGCCCAAAGTGTGATGAAGGAAGCTGTCAATGCGCTTGTGAATGTTTCAGGTGAATGAGAGTGAAAGACAGAAATCGGAGTAAAAGAACTCGCTCTTGATTCACTCAAAAAGCAGTAAATGGGGCAACGCCTCTCAGGACAAAGAAAATAATGCCACAAAAGAGGCAAAGATATGGAAATTTGCAGCCGGTGTCCACCTGTACAATGTAGCCCGCAGGCTTGCTGTGACTGTCATCAGGAGACACATAACTGGAGGCTTGGGGAAGGGATGGCTAGAGTGGTTTTCTTGACTGGACTGCTTTATTACCAGTCAAACCAAGAGTTAAAATCCAAAATGCCTGCCTTGGTGTGGCATCCTTCCCTGCCTCATTACAATGTGAGAAAGAAAAACCTAATGTAACATGAAAAAAGCCTAATGAAACCACCCCATGCCCTGGCTACTTTAAGACTCCGGAGTTTACATTCCTCACTCCCCCTACTCCAAGAATAGGATTGTACTCCCTTATCTAGGGAATGCCAGGAGCTCCTCTCTCTTGAACACAGAGGCGCTGCAATGATGTCCTCCCCATGTGGGTGGGCATAGCCCCTGGTGTCTAGAAGTTGTTTCTTCAGAGATTTGTAGTCAGGACTTTTTGCTTTCTACTTAGATTGCCCTGTAACGCCTGCAGACTGTTTAGAGTAATCAATCCGAGAGAAACACACAGATCCCTTTGTCCACTAGTCTGGACATCCTATAGAAGGGCCAGGAAAGAATAACTCAGGGACCAGAGCCCCTGCTGTCGCTCCACTAGCAATTAAAGCCCCTTCCTCTAATTAATGCTGGCGTTCGAGTGATTCTTTTTTTTTTTTTTCCAGGTACTGGGGGTTGAACCCAGGGCCTCCTGCCTGCATGCTTTGCCAGTGCTGAACCACTGAGCTGCACCTCAGCCCACTTTTTTTTACTTTTTGAGACAGGGTCTCGCTAAATTACACAGACTGCCTCTGGTCTTGAACTTGCGATCCTCCTGCCTCCTCCCTGCCGCTGGGATTACAGGCGTGCGCCACCGCACGCAGCTCGGGTGATTCTTTCTGTCTGATGGGCCTTGCTTCCTGCTACATCAGCAGCGGCAGGGTGTGCCCTGGAAGGACCTACTGACCACTTCCTCTCCCTCTGCTTCGCAGCTACCATGAGGTGGGCAGCTTTCCCCCCAACAACAGACCATGATGCCATGATGTTCTGCCTCACAAAAGGCTCAAAAGCAATGGAGCCAACCTCTGTGGACTGAAACCACTTAAAGCCTGAGCTAAAATAATCTTTCCTTCTTAAGTTGATTTTCTCAGGTATTTTGTTACAGTGACAAAAAGCTGACTAACACACTGGGGCTAACTAAGCATCCAAAGACATTTTTGGTCAAGAATATTGCCCATGTTTGTTGTTGTTGGGTGCCATCAAGTTGGTATCCGACTCACAGCGACTCTTTGTACAACAGGTGAAACACTACTGTCAGTGCTTCTCTGCTATTCATAGGGTCTTCAATGGCGGATTGATTTTTGGGAGTGGGTTGCCAGGTCCTTCTCCCAAGCCTACAGCACCTGGTGTTCCCAGGCGGTCTCTCATCCAAGTACTAACCAGGACCGGCCCTTTTAGCTGTTGGTAGAGCACTGTTCTGCAGTCTCTGAGGTCCCAAGTTCAATTCCCAGCACCACAAAAATGGGAGAAGGACATGGCAATCCACTCCCAAGGCAATCCCGAAACAATCAGCCAATGAAAACCCTATAAGGGTCTCTATGAGTCAGACACAACTCGATGGCACCTAACAACAACAACATTGCCCATTTTCTCCTTGATATATAGCAGTTCTGATGGCAGGACAGGTTAGGTATGGCTGCATGTGTCATGGTAAAATATCTTTGTACTAGTTCTTATTTCTGAGATTGTCAGTACATTTACTTTCTATAAGGCAGCATCAGCCTTCCTGCCTGCCTGCCTTCTTCCTTCCTTCCCTCTTTCCTTCCCTCCTTCCCTCCTTTTTTTTTCCCTAAAAGTAGAAACAACAGTAAGGCTGGTAAGGTGATAACCACCTTATTTTATAAATAAGGAAACAGAGATACAGGCTATTTGCTCTGGCACATGTGGAGCCTCAGTCTTTTGCATCTATTTTACTGAATTCCCAATAAACAGGATTCACTCTTACATGAGCTAGAACATGGAAAGTTCAATTTTCTTCTCTCTAAGAAACTTTATTTTGTAGAGTAGTTTTAGATTCACAGTAAAATTGAGCAGAAAGGACAGAGTGCCTGTATGCCCCTTGCCTGCCCCACCCCCTGCCTCCTGCACAATTGACGTCCTCTACCACGGAGGGACATCAGCTGGGAATCAAGACACATGAGCTTTTAGGGGACATTTAAGACCCAAACCATAACACCCCATAAACGAGTAGAGTTGATTATCTGAAGGACCCCTGTGAATGGGACAAGGGAAATACAATCAGCCAAGGCAAACTAGTACATCCTGCCACACAGTGTCAGGCAGACACCACAGACACTGCTAAGAGATTAGCATCCTCGGAATGTCATTTCTTTATGAACCCAAGCCACACACCTACTCATCTCCTTCGCTCTTCTTGGCCAAGTGAATCTCTTCTAAGCCACTTTTGACCTGCTCTTGCCCTTCAGAATATGGGAGTCCCCCCTCTTTTGTGTGAGCAGGAAGAGCTGAACCCTTTCACCCACCAGAAGTTTCCTGCTTACTGAGCACCCTCTGTGTGTGTGTCCTGGGCAATGGGTTGATTTCATGAGCATGGATGCTCTCAACAGAAAGCACTAGCCCTGGAATTTATTATAAAAAGCAATCAGTAGGCTGGATCCAGGACCAACCTTTTGTTTATGGTAGACAGTGAGTTATTTCCTTCTTTGAAGGAAAATGAGAAAGAATCAAAACTTATTCAAGGACTTAAGCACAACTGAGAGATAAGAAAGTTTTCAAGACCAGGTGTGATGGCTCACGTCTGTAATCCCAGTGACTTGGGAGGCAGAGGCAGGAGGATCTCAGGTTCCAGGCCAGAGACAACCTGCATAACTTAGCGAGACTCTGTCTCAAGATAAAAAGTAAAATCCGGGCTTGCAGTGCAGGCCAGAGGTAGAGTACTCGCAAAGTACGTGCGAGGCCCTGGGTTTAATCCCCAAGTACTATAAAGAAAAGAAAGAAAGAAAAAGAAATTTTGCATGCACAGAATAAGCCAATTTAAGGTAAAGCACCAGATAATATCTCAGCAACATCAGGTAAGCACTTGGTCATTAGCATGTCTTGTATGTTATTTATTTATTTATTTATTTATTTATTTAATAGTCCTGGGGAGTGAACCCAACGCCTCAGACATAGTAAGCAAGCGCTCCACCACTGAGCCACACTCCCATCCCTGGTGGTCTACTTGCAAAATTTGTATGAAATAATCTTTATGGTTCTCCTTGACTATAAACCTATCCTTCGAGGCAGTTTTCTATTCTCCACAGTGCCTAGCTCAATGCTTTGCAAATAACATAAGAGGTAGCCACTTGTTGTTGTTGTTAGGTGCCGTCAAGTTGGTATCCGACTCATAGCGACCCTCTGTACAACAGGGGAAACACTATTGTCAGTGCTTCTCTGCCGTTCATAGGGTTTTCAATGGCAGACTGAGCTAAATCCCAGCCCGGTATCCACATAGTAAACACATTAATAAATAATCAGTGGCCAGGAGATTCTTTCGCAGTAGTCATTTTTTAAATTAGACTTGCAACAAAGGTACACATTTTCACTTACACTAATAATTTAGCACGGTGCCCAAACAGACTTCCATTTCGCCAATCGGCTAATAGAGGTGCGTTTTGCATATATGAGATCCTCCAATTGCAAGCTAGAACATGTGTATCACATTCCCAGAAAACTCCTTGATCCATCTGAAGGCACCAAATTGATGTCAACCCTAGCTAGATGAGGATCATACAGACACATTCTGACAGACATGGAAACCGCCTCCCAGCATGCATGACCCTCTTCTCCCAGAGTTCTCCTGCCTATCTGATAGCTAAGGGAGGAGCTGTAAGGTTTAGTCAGTGAAAGATAAGCAGAAATGTGTGTGACTCTGAGAGGTGTCTTTAGAGGAGAGAGAAGCCCCCTCCTCTTCCTACCTTCCTGCCATCTGGGAAGATGTGGAGGCTGGAGCTGGTGGTATTGGACCACAAAGTCACTGTGGAAATGCAAGCCACAGCAGTGCAGAAGGCACCTGGGTTACTGAAGGCATCTAATCATCCCTGGGCTTCTTTTACACAAGACATCAAAAAATATACCCTGTTCTAACTATTTGGAATGGGGTGGGTGGTACTTTGTTGCTGCCAGACAAATCTAATCCAAACCATGCTGCATGGGAGATTAACGAGCCCTCCAGCCTGGCTGGTAAATTCTTTATGTTAGCAAAAGAAGCTCGTGATATGGATTCCACTAAGTGAGTCCACTTGGGGAGACTCTTACTTTCAACGAAAGAGAATCCAAGTCTGACAGGGTCTGGCCCTGAGGAGAAATCACTCCACACGTTGTGAGCTAATTCAGTGCCGTCTAAGCTCCCCTGGCTTTCAGCAGCCACCACATTGCTTCTGGTGTGGGTGAAGTAGGTAACCTCTAGAAGCCCCTGTGGGTGGCCACAGGCCGCCCTGTGTCCCTGTCTGTTTCCCACAGATACTCCAGGGCAACGCTGGAAACAATCACCTCGATCTCCCCCACAAAACCACTGCCTTTCCTGAAGCCTTCAGCTGGGATTTGCCCACTCGGCCTTCCAGTTCTTGAACCTCCTCAGCCCTGATCCATGGAGGTTGCTGGGAGGAGGATAGGGAATTTGTAGTTCATAACCAGGCTCCAAGCAGCCAAAAGGCGCAGAGAGAAATCCTTTGCTGAGACTGGGGGAGCATGAGAAGCTGACCATGAGCCCATGAGCTTCCCTATGCCCTCGCTCCCCACCCAGGGTATGAGGGTTCACACCCTGCAGGAAACACCACTGAGCCCCCAGAACCACCAGCAAACGTTTTTGCCTGAGACACATTGGGACCCACTTATTAGCTGCAGCAAAGCCCCTCATTTCTTTCTTTCTTCTTTTTTTTTTTGTGTGTGTGGTACTGGGGGTTGAGCCCAGGGCCTCGTGCCTGCATGCTCTGCAAGTGCTGGACCACTGAGCTGCACCCCCAGCCCATTTTTTTCACTTTTTGAGACAGGGTCTTGCTAAGTTACACAGACTGCCTCTGCTCTGGAACTTGCGATCCTCCTGCCTCTGCCTCCCCAGTCACGGGATTACAGGCGTGCGCCAGCTGGGTGCTGGCTTGCCCCATCTTTTTCTTAAAAACAAAAAATCAGGGCCAAGGTTTTAGCTCAGTTGATAGAATGCTTGCTTAGCACAGACGGAGATCCTGGGTTCGATCCTCAGCATGGCAAAAAAATAAAAACTAAAAAATAAAAAATAAAAGCTCCTCCTCCTAATGGCTTTTCCTATTTGTTAGGCCATTCGGGCCCTGGCCATCCAATGTTGGAGTCAACCTGACACTCTCCGGATTACAAGCATCCCCATTTGATGATTCCATACAAAATGTCTTTAGAACGCTGTATAGTTGTGAGGGTGCTTGAGAACACGCCCCAGCCCCTGACCTCCTTCCCAAGTATCCCACAGATACAGACACTCTGGCCAATTAGGCCAATGTGACCCCCCAGACAGGGTCTTCCTGAGCCACTGCAGCCTTCCAAAAGCCCCCGCACCTCTCTCCCCCTCTCCCCAAGAGTGGGGCCCATGGATTCGAGATGCATTTGTTCCTCATTCCCCTCCTGAAGTTCCCACCCAGGGCCACAGTGACAGCCAAGACGGGCCAGCTTGGGTGGGACCAGGTGGCTCCCCCGGCCTGCTGTCCAGTTAGAGCCTCCCTTTGCTGTTGTCTCCCTCTGCCTTCCATCCACCCCCAGCCCCTCCCTGGCAGAGAACACCTGAGACCTGTCTTCTCCCTTGGACATTCAGCACACGCCTCCTCCACAGGCTCCCTATTTGTGCTTCCATTTGCTTTCCTCCCAAAGCTCTGCAACTGCCTGACCCCCAGAGCCACCTGCTGTTCCTCCAGTCATCCCTGGAATATCCTTACATGTGGCTGTGTGTCCAGGAAGTGCAGAAATGTGTCCAGGAAGTGGAGAAATATCACTTTTACAGAGTTTTTACTATCTGCACATAGGCTATTTTAAGGACATTTTCTCTTTAAATTCTCACAGCCAGAGAGGTTTATGCCCACATTCCCATTCCAAGGATGAAAAAACTGAGGTTTTGAGTCACAACTAAACTTGCTCAAGATCACAGCATAGACTACAGTTGGCATTCAAACCCACATTTGTTTGATTTCAAAGACCATCTTTCCACTATAATCTAATGGAGCATATATCCAACACTACACTAGAGATTATTAATATATAATATGTTGTTGTTGTTGTTGTTAGGTGCTGTTGAGTCGAGTCCAACTCAGCGATCCTCATAGGGTTTTCAACGTCTGACTGTTTCGGGATTGCCTTGGGAGTGGGTTGCCACATCCATCTCCCATTTTGCGGTGCTGGGAATCAAACTCAGGACCTCAGAGAGTGCAGAGCAGCACTATACCAACTGAGCTAAATCCGAGCCCCA
>VMDO01035596.1:0-15927 GCA_007922755.1 Pedetes capensis | reverse complement strand
ACATATCATCCTTCCTCTTCAAGCAGCCTAAAAACTACAGTATTTTCTCCAAAAAGTTCCTTGGCTACTATTCTCCAGAATTCCCTACCCCACAGCAATTGTGAGCTTATATCTGAGGTAGATTTTGTAGTTTGTGAATTTAATGCTAGAAAGATGAAACACACAATATACACATTTGCATGTAACATTCCTATAACTAAAATATTTGACATTCATGTTTCTATAGACTACTTCCTGTATTTACTCTGTCTTATATAAATTCTCTTACAAAATGCTATCAATTATCTACCAAAAATGAATTTTTATAATTGTTTAACTTAAACATCAAGGCCTTGATCATTTCCCTGAAGATTAAGTATCTCCTAGTATATTAATTTAGGAGAAGGACCTGGCAACCCACTCCCAAAGAACAATCAGCCATTGAAAACTCTATGAACAGCAGAGAAGCACTGATAATAGTGTTTCCCTATTGTGTATAGGGTCTCTATGCATTAGATACCAACTCATTGGCATCTAACAACAACAACAACAACAACAACAACAACAACAAGAAGTATATTAATAAAAGTTCCTATTGCAAAGATCAGAATTCAAAGGGAAAATAAAAACAGCAAACTATCTGTTATGACAAGTGAATGTTGAAAGAAGGTAGACATATTTTTGTTAAGACAAAGTAATAATATCTAGGAGATAGAAATATCTTATAATTTATGACTGTTATTAGATAACATTTTGATGATGTATAAACATGGTCCTTAGTATTTCTACGGGTCCACTCTATTATTCTATTTTACTCTGTTCAGCTTTATTCTATTCTACAAGCTTCCTGATGCAAAGCTTTGAGGTAATAGAAAAATATATGATGGGAAATAAAAATGACTTCATGTTATAAAGTTATTAATTTACAGTTGAATAATATACATGTCACAGAATATTTATGGAATGCACTCCTTGTAACAGCAGAATCTTGGATGATTCCTCTAAAGTTTGATTTTGCTTAATACTTGAAATATATTTTATGGATTAAACAGCCTTGTATCATATTGCTTTAATCCCACCAGCTCTAATAGAATCAGAGATTAGAAATCAATCACAATCTGCAAACTGAACAAATATGAAAATGCGAAAGACAATGCAGAACCTACATTGACTTTTTCTTTAAGGTCTGAGAAGTTGCCTTCCTTCCGATAGATTGCAAATTCAGGACTCTGCAACACAGCTTCTGAACGAGTAATCCAACTGTGAAGTTCAGTTATATCGACATCCAACCTAAGAAAGCAAAGAAAAAAGGTCATTATTCCCCGATTATCTTTATTCTATGTGGAAAGAAAACAATTTATTCACATTTATCATTCTCTTCCCAAGCTGAAACTCTTACCTAATGCTTCTATTACAGTTAATAGCATGACTATTTTCCTTGTTAGTTAGAGTCAAAATTTGGAGTCAGCTTTGATCTAGAGCCTTAAGATCACCTCCATGTAGCCATTGCCTCTACAGTATCTTCTATAAGCTATTACCCAGCCTCTATTGAGTATTTATACTATTTGAGAAATGACTACTACTTCTGTAGACAACTATCTTTCGCTATGAATAGCATTTATAGGAAACTAAAACCTCCTTTTGGTGGCTGCCATTGCACCATAGTTCTTATATTCATGTGTTCATGCAGTTTCTAAACATATTATCTCTAAGGTAGACAATGCAATTTATTATGGAAAATGGGATATGAGTAAGAGTAATCCAAGTGAGGCATTGATGAGGGCTTCCACACTGTAGTTTGTCCTCTTAGAATATACACTCTGACAAGGAAAATGTAAGTTCAATGACTCTGAGGTGGTTATGTTTTAAGTAAGCACCCACCCTTGTGCAGAGGTTGCATGGAGGAATCTGAGGCAGCATTCTTGTGAATAAAGCCTGTTTTACCTTCTGTCCCATCTGAACAGCAGCTGACCTAAGCCAAATAGGTATTCTGGCTGACACTATACACAGCCTAAAAGTCCCCAAAGTAAAGAATTGTGAGAAATAATAAATAATTGTGATTGTAGGCTATGAAATTTTGGTATGGGTTGTTCTGTTGCAACAAATATGTGTTCATTTTCCCTGCAACTGTAAAATAGTATTTTTGGTTTTAGAGATCTTTGCCGATCTTGGGAATATAGATGCTGATGAGATTATTCAGGTCCAGAACAGATAAGATATGGAACCAATTTAAGTCTCCATCAGTGGATGAAAGGATAAAGAAGCGCAATGTGTGTATGTATATTCAGAAACATATTGTTGTTGTTGTTGTTAGGTGCTGTCGAGTCGGTATCCAACTCATAGCGACCCTCTGTACAACAGGGGAAACACTATTGTCAGTGCTTCTCTGCTGGTCATAGGGTTTTCAATGGCAGATTGATTTTTGGGAGGGGGTTGCCAGGTCCTTCTCCCAAGCCTACAGCTTCTGGTATTCCCAGGCGGTCTCCCATCCAGGTACTAACCAGGCCTGACCCTGCTTAGCTTCTGAGATCTGATGGGATCGGATGCCACGGGGCTACTGCTGCAGGCCAGAAACATATATATACACATAAAATCACAAACAATGGAGTACTATTTAGTTTTTAAAAACATTAAAGTAAATCCTCTTGTTTGCAACAAAATGGGTAAAAACATAGGCTATTGTATTAAGTAAAATAAGCCAGACACAGAGATTAATAATGTATGATCCTACTTATATGTTGTTGTTGTTAGGTGCCATCAAGTATGGTCTGACTCTTAGTGACCCTAGCTATAATAAAACAAAACACTCCCTGACACAGTGCCATGCCTGGTACTGTTAGTACTTCTCTGGTATTTATAGGGTTTTAAAAAGCTAATTGTTTGGGGGGATTGTTTTGTGAGTGGGCTGCTAGGTCTTTCTCCTGTCTTTATGGTCCTGGGGATCAAATCCAAGCCCTCATAGGATGCATAGTGGCACTCTAATGACTGAGCTAAAACCCAGTCCCCCACTTATATGTAGACTGGCAAATAGTCAAACTCATAGAAACAGAGAATAGAATTGTGGTTACCAGGACTGGTGGAGGGAGGGAGTGGCTGGGAAAACAATGACCAAAGGATACAACATTTCAGTTGTTATTACTGTTAGATGCTGTGAATTGGGTCCAACTCATAGGAACACCGTGTACAACAGAATGAAACACTCCCTGACACAGGAGAAATAAGTTCAAGATATCTATTGGACAACATTGTGACTATAGTTAATAACAACAGAGTGCATACAAAAATTGTTAAGAAAATAGGTTTTAAATGATATCATCCCAAAATATATAATTTGTATTTATTAATTAAGATAATAAATTTTGAAAATAAAATTTAAAATCTTCAAAAAATGGCTGTTATTAGATGAGTCATGGATGAGTTGCAGGGGTAAAAGGATGACTCTGTACCACTTGAAATTCCAGGCACAATTCTTATTTCATGTGCATTTTTCTCGAGAAAGAGCTCCTAGTTTTTGTCAACATCAATAAAGATCTATGAAAAGGGAATTCAGCTCATCTGATCCAACAATTTATTAAATAAGGCAAATCAAATAAACCAGAAAAACATTCTCAGAAAAAAGGATGAAATTTGAGAAAGTTTGTGGAGAAGAAGAAAAACACAAAATGTAAGCTACCATTTAAGGCTCTTTAGTCACCATGCTGTAACTTCTTGTCAATTACAATCCTCAAATATTTGAAACCAACTCTTTAAGTCCAATAGCAGATAACTGATGATCAGTTTATCCTACTCCTAATTATTCCATTGGCTATCCTATAGTTTGTTCATGTCTTAGTTTCCTTAAAATTTGGTCCCTGAAGAGAACATATCAGTAGTGTACAATGTAATTGGGGAAAATAGACAATTATCTCCTTATTTATAATACTTTTGAAAGAAGTCTATAATGTTAATCAAACTTTTTTGTCAATATTAAATCTTCAACTCACTGAAGTTCATTTGAGCTAAAACTACTTGGAATTTTTCACATAAGTTATCATTAAACTAGTTTTATTGCACCTGCAGCTGTAGCACTACAGCATCCAATCCAGTCAGATCTCGGAAGCTAAGCAGGGTCAGGTCTGGTTAGTACTTGGATAGGAGACCACCTGGGAACACCAGGTGCTGTACGCTTGAGAGACGGACCTGGCAACCCCCTCCCAAAAATCAATCAGCCACTAAAAACCCTATAAACAGCAGAGAAGCAAGGACAATAATGTTTCACCTGTTTTATGTAGGGTCGCTATGAGGCAGATACATACTCCACGGCACCTAACAACAAGTTTTATCACAACCATATTAACAATCAAAAATTTATGAACTGAAATGATTTTTTTCTTTTCTTTCTTTTTTCTTTTTTTCTCTTTTTGGTGGTACTGGGGTTTGAACCCAGGGCCTCGTGCTCATATGCTTTGCAAGTGCTGGACCACTGACCTGCACCCCCAACACATTTTTTTACTTTTTGAGACAGGGTCTCCTAAATTATGCAGACTGCCTCTGGTCTTATACTTGGGATCCTCCTGTCTCTGTCTCCTGAGGCACTGGGGTTACAGGTGTCCGCCACCGCACCTAGCCTGAACTGATTTCTTAAACTCAAATTTCAAGGCTTTAAATCATATAAATCTGTGAGAATTTCTCATGCTACTTGTAAGCTAAAGTTTTAAAATTAAATTGATAATGGAACTTTACAGAAGAAAAACCCTTTACAAAGACATATTCACATGTTTGCAATTCTTACAAAATCCTATATCCTGCCTAAATAAGGAAGTAGAATTTCAGGGAAATTAAGATACTGAACAACTCTTAGTGTCATGGGTCATGAACTTAAGCCATCTAGTTCATCATTGTGTCCTTCAACTTGAAGAGGGCCTGGTTCCTAGAAATAAATATTTGCACAGTTATTATTTATCAAGATGTCCAACTAGAAATTCAAGGAACAGGGATCTGAATTCCTTTAAATCATATGTAATTTAATGTCACTATTTTCTTTCATTTGTGTGTGCAATATTATTATTTATGGATTTTTATTTCATCACATGTGGTTATCTTTCCATTTTTTCTGTTTCATCCATGTTTAATTATCAAGATTCCTATTGTTTCATTCTTTTTTATTAGTAATTTTAAAATAGAATCCTGTTACACTCAGTAAAATCTCTCTCCCCCCATAATTGATGTTACCTCATTAAATCAGTACTCTATTTTTTACTATGGTCATTTAGTTACCTATGAAATCCAGTGAACCATATGATATTCCTTTCAACATTTATGCATATTTTCTATCAGAGTATCTTTAAAATGTTTTAATTTTGCTTTTCTTTGGCCCAGTATAAAAATCCCTCAGTCTCTCTCTATAGTCTTTCACTCACCAGTTCATGGGATAGATCAGGAATGCTGAAGTGATAATACTTCAAGGGTAGTAACCAGGAAAATCTTAGATTTTGTACACAAATATCCCTGATCTGTTGCCACTCAGTTGGATAATCATGAAGTGTATTATACATGGGGTCTCAGAGTTTCCCAGCAGAATTGAGCCCCAGTTGCCCCTCAGCAGAAATCTGATCCTCACCCATGTATTATCTCTTATTGGCTGCATTCTTTTCCTTACCTCAATTCCCTACTTTCCTTGCTGTGATCACTTTCCAAATAAACCTGCTTGACTTAGGACCCTGTCTTCAGAGAATTCAAATTATGATGATAATCAGCTCCCTTAAATGAACCCAGCATCTTGCCATGCTTATTGTTTCAACTTGGGCTCTCACTCAGCACAGGAACTATTTGGAAGGTTTTCTTTTTTCTCAAAGTTCTCACCCTCCTTCTCCAGCATTCTTAGAAGACGACCACCTTTTCTTCACAGAGAAAAGTATCAAGATTAGACAAAAATTTCTTCCATTTCCTGTGTCCAAATATGCCATTTTACCTGTGGGTGCAGCCATTCTTCTCATTCTCTTCTCTGACATTTGAGTGATTTTCCCTTCTTTTGCCTAAATTCAATCCCCCCACTTACATTTTGGGTGCTATTCTCTTATTTCTGATGCATCATAGTCTATCAATTTTCTATTATTTACCTTCTAGAAATTCAACCTCATCCTCTTAAATGCATTTTATACAGAAATGTAAATATACTTTAATGACTTCTATTTTTTAATCAACCCTCTTTGACCTTCATTTTCCCCTCTTTCCATTTGCCAGAATTGCCCAGGTTACTGAATAGGTTTCCTACTTTCTATTCACTCATCAATCCACTCATTACTGTTTCTCAACAATAATACTGTTTGACAAACAGATCATGTCACTAAAGCAAATGGAGAGTTTCACTTTCTTGTTGTCTAGTAACTTGTAAAACCATTGACTAAAATCTCCTTTTTGAAATTTTCCTTCCTTTGCCTTCTGGACACCACTCTAACCTGTCTTCTATTACTGGTAATTTTTTCTTTCCAGGTGCTCCTCCTATACCTTGCTATTATGCATTGAAACCCAATACTCACTTCATTACCAATCATCTTCTATCCTTCTGTAATATTGTATTTCACTAGCAATCTTATTAATGCTCATGATTTGAACTGCAATCTGTATATCAATGACTGTGATATGCGCATCTCAAATTCTGGCATTGCTTCTGATCTCCACAGCTATACATCAATCTGCCTACTAGACTATCTCCACTAGCATGCTGTTAAAGCTCCTTCAATATTATTGTTGTTGTTAGGTACCATCCAGTCAAGTACGACTCATAGGACTCTCATAAGATTTTCAATGGTTGTTTTGAGATTGTTTTGGGAGTGGGCTGCCATGTCCTTCCCCTATTTTTGTGGTGCTGGGGACTGATTCCACAGCCTCTGAGAGCACAGACCAGCACTATACCAACTAAGCTAAATTCCAGCCACATTCAGTATTTGTTGTTGTTGTTAGGTGCCGTTGAGTCGTTATCTGACTCATAGCGACCCTCATAGGGTTTTCAAAGGCTGACTGTTTTGGGATTGCCTTGGGAGGACATTTAGTATTAGATAGTAATATTTAATGTTTGATACTTTTCCCAAACTGGTACTCTCCTGGCATTCCCCAGATCTATGAATGGAATCTAATCTCTTTTTTATCGTATCTCTGCCATCTCTCCTTCTCACAGTCACCACAACCAGTATTTTCAGTTATGTTGCCATTAGAAGTGACTAAACTACTGCAATAGTTCCTCACTTGGTTTGTGGACCATCATTCTGGAATTCTCCAGTCTTTTCTATGTATCATTAGCAAAATTATTTCTAAAAACACGTCCATTAATTTACCATCATTCAGAAAACCACTCAAAGACTTTCTAATTATTTTAGGATAAAAATCAAAATTTTAGTGTTGTCCTTTATGATTTGGCCTTCATGGCCTCTTAACTTTATCCTTGACTTTGTCCTTATTCAAGAAAGAAATCTCCCTTCAAGCTTCTTAGGATTTCCAGAGCTATATTTCAGTTTTGTCCCTCCTCTGATGGAATAAAATCTCTCCCCACCTCTTACCCACCTGTCCATGGCAAGATTACTACTTGGAAAAATCAGCTTATTAGTACAATATATTTTTACAACTTCTGTCAAATTTATTCCTTTCCTTTAAATCATTGTGACCAAATTATGCACCAAATACTCTCTCACTCAAGGATGTAAAATATGCTTATGCACCAGCCACTGTAAAATTCACCCTGTAGACTTAGTCTCTACTCTCATACACTTTTGCTTCAGATTGTCTCTAGGAAATATTACCACTTCTAATAAAGGCCCCTGAAATCCAAACTTGACTCAAATTAGTAGTCTGCAACATAGTTGGGAGAGGTAGTCTAATGGGTATGTTCAAGAAAGCTTTCCACTTGTTTTCATTAGGTGCCATTGAGTCACATCCATCTCACAATGACCCTTTATGCAACAGAACAAAACACTACCCTACACTATGCAATGCTCAGCACTGTGTCAGTTATTTTCTACTATTCATGGGGTTTTTGATGGCTGAGTGTTTTGGGAGTGGGTTGCAAGGTCCTTCTCCAAAGCCTACAACACCCAGTATTCCCAGGCAGTCTCCCATCCAAGTACTAACCAGACCCAATCCTGCTTAGCTTCCAAGATCAGAAGGGATTAGATGCCATTGTTGTATGGCTACAGACATAGTATTTACACTGGTCTTTTTTGCATACATTACAAACACGCTTTAATGGCATTTCGAACCACTGCCAAAGAAAATGAGCAAGGTTATTTATTCAGTTTGGAAGTAAATATATTCCATACAATAGAAGCTTTATAACACTTTCAGGCATGTATCTTTCTTAAACTGTGATAATGCATACTTCCTGTTTAAAAGGTCGAATATCTCTTTTTTCTGCCACAAAAAAATACTGTTTACTATGTTCAAGGCATGGTATTAACTTCATAAATAACATAGAATACATTAGTCCACATCATCAAGGAGTTTATTTGAGTGCAGCATCTATATGATTAAATAAAATGTTTTAGACAGGCACAAAATGTGAGCTGAGCTCACACGGGGTCATCTCTTAGAATATGTTTCACAAAAACATCTTTTCAGTGAATTAGGATTAAAACAGGTCCTACATTAAAGGCTGTGCCAAGTAAATTGGTTATCTTTACACAATGAAGGTTTTGTGGAGTCAACACCATGGTAACAGTCTGCTTGCTGCTCTGTGAAAGATTTTACGGGAGGCTTGGACACCAGTTGGCAAGTAGTTCTAATAATTCAGATCAATTCAGCCAACAGAATGTGAAACTCTGCATAGAAGTCTTTCTCCATTCAATTTTTTTTGTTTGTCTGAGTTTATAAATTTGAAAAGGAATTTTACCATGTTTGTGAACTTCCCTTTCACATAAGGATGCTATGGACTGTGATGACTTTTTTATTTACACATTTTTAAAAAAAGGAAATTCAAATATTTCTAGGACAGTTTTGAGTGAAGTGTTCTGCCTATGAAAAAGCATCTATTCACAGGCACAAAGATTGATGTTATACTTCTTTTCTGTGAGAGAATGAATCAAAATATAAACAAATTTATATTATTGTCAACTGTTTAAACTTATTTTTTTAGTAGAGTACCACTCTGTACTCTCTGAGGCCTTGGGTTCAATCCCCAGCACTGCAAAAACTGGAGAAAGATCTGGCAACCCACTCCCAATACAATCCTGAAACAATCAGCCATCGAAAACCCTATGGATAGTAGAGAAGCACTGACATAGTGCTGGGGGCAGCATGGTGTTGAGTAGTGTTTTGTTCTGTTAAACACAGGGTTGCTATGAGTCAGACCTGACTTGACAATACCCAAGAACTACAACAATATCATTTTGAAATCTTGATTCCTGGGGAAATAGTTGGAGTCTAAATCTAATTTTTTCATGATTCCAGCTCTTAGTTATTTCTGATGTAATATTTTGAAATTTCTTTTCTGTTGCTTCCATTTGGGATTGTTTCAACTATGTCTCTTATTTCCTTACCAAAACTTTCTTTGTCCCAATGTAATGTGCAGTCAACCTACAACTCCAACATCTAACATTCAACACCATTCCTCAGAGTTCTTGGCATTAACTGGGTTTCCAGCATTGTTTTCCCTCCAGTATACTGCCAATAGATATTTCCATCTCTTTATGCTAGCACTGAGGGTAGAAGAGTGAAGGGGAAGCAGAAGCAGGGTTTGAAAAGGTCTCTTATGCCCTCTCCCCAAGAGCCAATGGCCTATATTCAGCATTTACACTCAGTGACATTTCCACTGCACAATGAACACAGTCTACTTCTTGGATACTACTCAGACACTGCCTTCCAAGTAACAATTGTACATTTATTTAATTCCTTATCAATTTGGGAGCTCTTGCTTCATTGTTTTCTGTGGTTTGTCATAAAATCCTAACATGTTCCACTACTACTGAATATTCTTCAGATAACACTTGCTAAGATCCATGACGAGTTAACAGACTCCTGATTTAAATCTATGCATGTTTATAAATTAAGTGCTATCTACTCTTCCCAGTGCTCTGCTCATCTTATTTTATATCATACTTTATACTACCTGAGGCTAGGCATTTAATTACCAACTAAAGATAAATTACCTTCTTAAAAAGGCTCTAGGAAAATACTGAAGAGGTATTTTCAATATCACATTAAATCTCAGATTCTGTGCATGTTTTTTCCTCCTTCATAAAATTACTCAATTCTATTAATTCTTTCTTTTCCAGTACAAAAACTCTCATGGAACCACTGTTAATGAACTGATATATAATGTCATGCTCAGAATCAGCCCACCGATATATCACTCATTATTTATCTAACTCCTTATACACTTCACTCTGGATTTAACATACATCAGTGTCTACTACTTGATTCCAATCTGAGTTATCCAACTTAAAATACCCTTTATCTAATAAAAATGTCTTCTTATTTCTGAACTGCAAAATAATTCTTTCTCCTAATGTTATTGATGAATGCTCTATCCTATATTCTTCAAATACATTTTAAAATTTCATCTTTGTCATTTATGATTAGCAGTGAAGTCACAATTTCACCTCCTTTACAAATCCACTGATCACAAACTTTTAAAACTAAAATTTGTGCCTGTAATCTCAGTGACTCAGGAGGCTGAGGCAGGACGATCGCAAAGTTTGAAGCCAGAAGCAGCCTGTGTAAATTAGTGAGACTCTGTCTCAAAAAATAAAAAAAAAATGTAAACAGTGGGCTGGGGGTGCAGTCCAGTTGTAGAGGACTTGCAATGTATGTGTGAGGTCCTAGGTTCAACCCCCAAGTAAAAAAAAAAAAAGAAACAACAAACAAAAATTTGTAAAGTACCACAACACAGGGCAACCATGTTTATGATTTATTTTTACTGGAAAGAGTTTATTACTAAACCAAGATTGTTATTCAAAAAGACTTTCCTTTTTCTCGAAGTTCCAAAAGGCATGGTGCATAGAGTGCAAATATTCAGAAAGCCAAATTTCCCTCTAGATCATATTGTACAAATGGACTCAATCTCACCCCAATGAGTTTCCCATAAAGATGATACAAATTAAGTCAATTACACCCCCTTATGGTCAATATTAGTAGATATCTGTGTCCGTCCAAACATTTAAAATAAATTAAAAGACAAAAGATCAGGAAAACATTCCAATGAACTAAAGAAACACGTAAGCACATGCAGTTTAAGAAGTTGTCAAATTTGAATTGTCAGTAGGATATCATTGTCCGGATTTCATGCTACATGATAAATGCTAATTATGTCAGAGAAGCCTCTTAACAGGCACTGATTGTGTTCTGTTTTAATTTTCTGTACACTGCCTGTTATAGAAAGTATTAAAATAAGACCATACATTTACATAAACTTTAATTCAGTCACTTTCAATTTACCATTTGGAACTCATCGTTCCCAAATGTGTAAACTTCCAAAGTAGTAATTCTCCAAGCTCCCAGACTTAACTAATTTGATTAGTGATATAGGTTTATGAATGGCCATTTTACATATTAAAATTCTTTGCACATAGAATTTCATAAAAACTTATGATCTTCATCCTTAGAAGCCTGAAAATGAAGTGATTATGGCTGTGAAATATGTTAACTCTTTTTGTTTTTTTGTGGTACTGGGGTTTGAACCCAGGGCCTGGAGTTTGCATGCTTTGCAAGTGCTGTACCACTGAGCTGCACCCATAGGCCAGTTTTTGTTGTTGTTGTTGTTGTTGTTTGTTGTTTTTGGTTTTTGGTTTTTTACTTTTTGAGACAGGGTCTTGCTAAATTATACGTACTGCCTCTAGTCTTGAACTTGTAGTCCTCCTGCCTCCTCCTCCTGAGTCACTGGGATTACAGGCATGTGCCACCATGCCCAGCAGAGATATGTTAACACTTGAATGCTCTTAGGACTCTTGGACAAGACCAGGTAATTTGGCGAGCCAATTTTTAAACATATTTTAATTAGATAGCAATAAAGTTGTAATATTATTGGAAACAAAACTTCAATTCTTTTTATATTAATATATAAAACAAACTATTTGGAAATAATATTTATGATTATAATATTTGTTATTATATATTTATTTGTGACAGGGGCCATACTATTTAGTCCAAGCTGGCCTCAAATTCACAATCCTCTTGTCTCAGCCTCCCAAATGCTGGGATTACAGGAGGGTACCATTATATCTGGATTCCTTGTTGAGTTTTTAATAATCATCTTTTTTCTTTAGAGTTTTAGAAAGGAAGACATTAGACGTCCACATTGGTGTCTAGGTACTCTACTAATTCCAGATCTCCTAGTCATGTTCTAAGACTCCCTTCAAGGTATATTTCTTCTGTCAAAGTCTTCCCAATTAATATCTCCTTACTCAATCCCCTTTGCCTTTCCATCTGGGAAAAGGAAAGTACCTCTCTGTTTGCTCTATGATATTAGCTTCAAAAAAATGGATAGATAGGACACAAATATGAAACAGAGAGATCTCAAATTATCAAATGAAATTCAATATAAACTCTATTAGTGCTGAAAAATGTATTTAGAGCTTTGAGATATGCTCAGAACATGGTAATCATTATATTTTTATAACTACAGGTTACAGAGGAGAATCCTACTTAACCCAAAAAAGGCAAATCAACATATAGATAACTAACCCAGCCAATGAAGATAGTTTGTTTTACTTGGTGGGAGAGGGGAAGATTGGGCCACATGTTTGACTTATGTATTTAAGTGTTTTGATCCATCTGTTTGCCTACATGTGTATGTTTAAATGTGTTGTAAAGATAGGCACCATAACACATGCCTATAATCCCAATGACTCTGGAGGTGGAGGCAAGAGAATTCCAAATTTGAGGTCAGAGGCAGCCTGTGCAAATTAGTGATACCCTGTCTCAAGAGGAAAAAATTTTAAAAAGACCTAGGGTACAGCTCAGTAATATAGCACTTGCAAAATAGGTTCGAGGCCCTGGGTTCAACACTCCAGCAATGTTATATTCATATATACATACATACATACATACAAATAGTGTTATAAACCTCAAGTAAGCCTGGTGCATTATGTGTTACGCTGAACTTGTTTTAATCCTTGCTCTTTAGACTGCATTATTAGGCAAATTGTCTGATTTAGTTTCTTCCTTTAAGTGTTAAAAATTTTAAAGCTCTGTAAGTAAAAATTTGGACTGGGGTTTAGTTCAGTTGGTAGAGTGCTGCTCCACACTCTCTGAGGACACTAGTTTGATCCCTAGTAATAAATGGGAGAAGGAAATGGCAATCTACTCCTGAAACAATCAGCCATTCGAAACCCTATGAGGGTTGCTATGATGCCATCTAACAAGTAAAAATTTACATATTAAAAAATTTTCCACATAAATATATTTATCTGCAATTAAAGAGATTTTGACCTGAGATACAGCTTTTCTTACATTGCAGCTTTGATATTCCAGTCACTTTATTTATCAAGCAACAAAATTAAGCAAAATTTAAGGATGTTAAAATTGCCGGTTATAACATGAAGTCTCTAAACCCCTATTAATAGTTTACAAAGTACCTGAAATAAGATGATAGATAAGAATGGACACTATCTACTGTTAGTACAACATCTACATTAACATTCCTATCAAACATATTTCTTATGTTTGCATGGTCTTAAATGCATTTTTACCTTTATATGTATAAAGTTGAGCACATTACTCATAAAATAATATGTTTCAGTACAGTAAAATTTAATGATTCCAGATTGCACTGAAATGCATCTTTACAAGACACTAAAATTCATTTTTGTATAGTTTACCTTGTCCTAAAATATACCTATTTAATGTGTGTCTCAAAATCTGAAGACTAATAACAATATAAAATATTGTCCTTAAAATTGTGCATCTTGTTGTCAGGTATGGCACACCAAGTAATACATGATTAACGTTTATAAAATTTTGCCTTTTACAATATATGTCTTTGGATTCAAACTCATTGATTTAATATTTTCAAGCTAGTATTGCCAGAAAATTTTGTGAGTTATTTGGCATTGGTATTAATCCCTATACTTCTAGGAGAGCTGATTGCACTAAATAGAATAAAACTTCTGTAGAAATACTGCTTCTTTGAAAAAAGTAAAACTTATCCAAAATATTTCAATGTCTAATAGGTAAAAATAAGTTTAAAATAACCTTCCTAGCCAGGCACTATGGCTCATGCTGTAATCCCAGTGACTTGGGAGGCAGAGGCAGAAGGATCTCATGTTCCAGGCTAGAGGCAGTCTGTGTAACTTAGCAAGACCCTGTCACAAAATAAAAAGTGAAAAATGGGCTGGAGGTGCAGGCTAGTGGTGGAAAGCTTGCAAAGCAGGTGTGAGACTCTGGCTTCTACCTCCAGTATTGCAAAAAGATAATAAATACATAAAAATAAAATAACCTTCCTACCTAAATTTGATGGGAGAAGGGCCTGGCAATCCACTCCCATGGCAATCCCGAAACAGTAAGCCATTGAAAACCCTATGAGGGTCGCTATGAGTCGGATACCGACTCGACGGCACCTAACAACAACAACCACCTAAATTTGATGTCAAATCTTGATTATTTCAAAATAAATTTGTAATGTCTATTTCTAAAGTGTGACATGGTTGCAAAGAAGTCATTTTTACATCATGTGTTCATGTAACACTCAGAGAAAGTATCTCCAACATTAAGAACTGGGAAAATACCCTCAAATTCTAAGCTATCAGAACCAGTTATATTAGATGAATTAGTTATAATGCCAAGGAATGCAAAAGCACACAGACAAAAAATTATTGGACAGAGATTTGGAAACAAAATGTTGGTAAGCCATAGATGCCTCAAACCTACTTTTATTTTTAATAAATTGAAAATCCCTTTGAAACATTGTTCTGGGGAGAAAAATCATCTTAACACAGGCTAATAGAAATATTTTCTTACGTGATAGGTGAAATATTTCCATAGAAATAAATATATGATCATAAAATGTAACATTCTCAAGTTTAAAATCCTTAATTACTTATTTTAAAATCAAATTTGAAGTTTATTTAAACTGTTGAAACCAAAAAGAAAAGCTATAGATGACCTACTGAGAAATAAATGTTGGTCAGTAGAGGGCGCACATTCCCTTTTAGATCTTGTCCGCTCTTCAATTTGACTTCCCTTTCATTTTCTTATCTACATAATGGTAACATGGTGCAAAATGGATTTTTCATGGGAGGTTTCTTATACAGAAACCTAAAATGTCCAAAGATATAGATAAAAGTGGTGTAAAACGAACATATTAGTAAGACACTCTCAGATGAACAGTTAAAATATTTTCAGCCATTTTGATGCCCACACAAAAATATCTTGAAGTCATAATTCATAGAATCCCTTGAGAAAATATATCCACAGTTTGGGGAGATATTCTTAATTCAAATAATGTAGTAGCAATTCCTAAAATCTAAAGGCCAGTAGTTTTTTCCCAGTTCATTGATTTTACCTAATTTTTGAATATTTTATAAACATTTGGACTCTCCTGCTCTATAAGTCTGCCTGTATCATCAAGTGTTTTAAATGTTCAATTTTTATTCAATCAAATTAGGGGACATAAAAGGAAAATAGTATTTTAAGTATGTTGATCATGTCATATGCTTTCATGAAGAAATTAATCTCATATGAAATCTTGTATGCTATTCATTATCATTATGTTAATAGATAGTTCATGAACAGATAGCCTTAAGGACCCTTGATTTTAGCACATAGGTCTGGCATGGAGTTAAAATTCAAAACCAGATCTGCTCTAATCCAAAGATTTTTCATTACACTAATTGTCTTTTGCTCCAAACCAAAGAGAAATCCATATTTTTTTAAAAAATAAGAATTTCTTATTGATTTTTCCTTATGTAGTACAATACAGTTTAGTAGTTACAACTGTGCTATTTTGGATTATGTTGAAATTTGTTTGGAGTTTCTAACACCAGG
>VMDO01035595.1:0-15927 GCA_007922755.1 Pedetes capensis | reverse complement strand
TCAAATAAAAGCCTGCCTGTTATCTTTTCTTTTCTATGTAAATCTATCATTTCAAGATTAAGACTACTAACAAAGGAGATAGATAGTCAGGGGTAATGTTTTCTCCCTGAAGGAAAGTAGAATAATCTCTAAAGTTAGTAGTGTGATGGCCTCTAAAATTTAAGAGCTACTTTTTCTACCTTACTAGGATATTGATATCCCACTTGGATATCTTACTTGGATATCCATATCTTACTTGGATATTGATAAATATTTTATACTATTTATGTTTTTAATTTTGTCCTTAAGTGACACTAACAAAGATCTGTGATGATCCCTCACAGATCTCAAGTGATCTGGTTATTCCTTTGCTGAAATTGGCCAATATTCTATAAAACTAAAGCTGCTGAAGGACAGTAACCAATGGTCTTTATCTCCCTTTTTCACAAGTATTGAAATGTTTCTTTTTAGTCAAAGATTGTAAAACTCTGAATTTCCAATACTACTTCTTAGTATTTTTCAGCTAATTGATGAAAGACATCTTAGAGGTTTGCTCAATCTCATAAGACAGTTAATTTTCATACACATTCTTTCAGAACTGGCCAGTTCTTCATATAATATAACAATAAAGTCACACCTAAATTGTGCTCTGAGCAGAGTTATTAAAAATTGCATTCTGTAAAAATGAAGACTCCGTTTAAGATCTCTTACTCTTGAAATTCCCCAATAATATGAACCTTTCTTTTGGTTTGTACATAAAAAATCATAATAAAACTTGGGGTCCTACCTCAGCAGAACCTTGAACAGCAGAGATCCATTGTTTATTATCCAATTACCAGTAGCCTATGCTCTCATTCATGAACAATTGTTGTTGTTGTTGTTAGGTGCCGTCGAGTCGGTATCCAACTCATAGCGATCCTCTGTGCAACAGGAGAAACACTATTGTCAGTGCTTCTCTGCTGTTCATAGGGTTTTCAATGGCAGATTGATTTTTGGGAGGGGGTTGCCAGGTCCTTCTCCCAAGCCTACAGCACCTGCTGTTCCCAGGCGGTTTCCCATCCAGGTACTAACCAGGCCCGACCCTGCTTAGCTTCCGAGATCTGACGGGATAGAATGCCACAGGGCTACAGCTGCAGGCATGAACAATTGTAGCAGTTACTAAAAGTCTTAAGATCCCTACATAATTTCTTAGTCCTTCACATAATACATTTTCCTGCTCCCAGAGAGACTTTCTATGAAATCTTCCTCCTCTCTACTAAGCACATTTATCTACCCCTTGCTACAAGACCCTAAATTCTATGAAATATTTTATCCTCCCAATAGAAGGTATTACTTTGGTACAAAAATTCACTTGTCAGGAATTTCCTCTGGCTCTAACATGACTGAAATACCTTTAGAAAACCCAGATATAGGATAGTTTTTTGATGGCTTCTATTTGTTAAGTTAAACATGGAAGTTTTTAAACTAGATTTATCATCTGAGCGTACTCAGAGTTGCTCTAATCCAACTATCTTCCCTTTGCCAAAGCTACAGTAGTTTATCAGACTATAGCTTTTGGTATGGCTATCAAGACAGCAAGAGACTAAATTTATTTTGAAAATATCATGTATTGCTTTTGGAGTGGGTAATTATTTTGACATGCTTTAGTAGCATCAGAACCTCTTAATTATAGCTAGTGCTGAATTAAATATGGCAATCATGGAAGAGCTCTTCTAGATATTTCCTCCAAAGAAATTGGCTATTATAGTGAGGTACATACCATAAAGCAAAGACAAGGAGCAAAGAATAATGCTTTAGATGATTATCATGCTAAACAAACTTTTAGAAAACATATTCAGGCTATTCACAAAGTTTAAGAGTCACAGTTAAAACTAATTTTTGGCTAATGGCATTGAGTTTTGAGTCAACTACATTCTTTAGCACCTTGTTGTTATTTGTTGTCTTTGAGTTGGGTCTGAATCATAGTGACTCTATGTACAACAGAAGGAAATACTCCCCAACACTGTGCAATGCACATGATTCTTTTTATGTTTAAACCCATTATTAAAGACACTGTCTCAATCCCCTTAGTTAAGGGCCTTCATTTTTTGGTTGAATCACCACTCTCCCAAGCATGATATCCTTCTCCAGGGATTGGTCCCTCTTGACAATAACACTCTGGAAATGTCTATATGTTTGCTCTACCCAGAAGCCCTGTGATATCATCAAATCAACTTCTTGTCAGCTGTCAGATACTAATATGTGTTTCAAAAATATTTCTGCCTTCCACATCATGATAAAAAATTAAGAACTATCATAAATAAGTATTGGTGGGAAAATACAAATAAGACTATAAAAATATCTGCCATAGGTCTCACTTTATAATCCCACAATACTGGGAAACCTGTAGAGACAGGATAAGGATAAGAGCTAAATATACAAGACTTCTCAACATCTAAAATGGATTTATTCATATATCATCTTCTCTCTTGTTTTTACAATTCTATATCTGTATTGTGGTTATATTCCATAAGGGAACTTTCTGACAGTAGAAAAATCAGAGACAGGTGCAGAGGTGTATGGCTATAATCCCAGCAACTAAGAAGATAGAGACAGGAGGATCAAAAGTTCAAGGCCAGAGGCAGCCTGCATAATTTAGCAAGACCCTGTCTCAAGATAAAAAATAAAAAGGGGGACAAAAGCATAGACCAGGGATAGAACACACGTGCAAAGCATGTATGAAGCCCTGGGCTCAAATATCCATTACTGCCCCCCCAAAAAAAAGATAGAAAGAAAAAAATCAATATTTAGACATAATATTTCCCACTTGGGAAATATTTATTCATTTTCCACTGAGAGAGGAGCACAAATTATTTTGGAATAATAATTCTGCAAGTCTTTTCCATTCAGTCATAAGTGTCCCTGTCCCTATCACTTCAGGTTCTCAGAGAAAATACAATAAGTATACAACACAGTGAAGAAGTGATTTGTAAAGCTATCCAGAAAACTCCAGTTGCTTTGCCTCACCCTTTCATAATCCCCAAATCTACTTCAATTTAAAAGTCATAGATTATTATCAGGTGAAGAGATGATGCAATTCAGAATCCCATGCATTTGATTCTGCTCCTTTAATGACCAATATGATAAATTTTAGGGAATTTATGCAGTATCAGGAAGCATGGCATCAACATGTCCCCTTAGTTTTTCCCTAGGATATATCATATGAATCCTTGCATGGCGTTTAGCCCAGAAATCTGGCTTACTAGAAACGTAATCAATGTAAGACAAGTATACAACTACATAGTAAGGTAACTTACGAGTACTGTTAACCACAAACAATGCAGTGAAACTCCATAAAATCAACCTTTGGATTCATGTTTTCCAGTGAAGAAGATATATACCCATCTCCCAGATTTCATTATCAAAGGGAGATCTAAAACAGAGGGTCTCTAGTACTAGCCAGCATCATAAAGGAATCAGGTTTCCCAAAATCTTAAACAGATACCTACTAATACTACAGCTTCACCCAAAAGATTTGGGTTAAGACTTCCCAAGTGGCAGAAATCACTGATTTAACAATCTTTTTCTTTTTATTCCTCCTTGTTTATGTTATCATTTTCCACTACATTGTATAACAAATTGCATTGCTAAATGATACATTTAACATCTTTTCCCTTTCATCATTCAGTGGGTAAATCAAACAGTATAAGCAAATTTTTGCAACTCTGAATATCTTGAGCTTCCTTTCTCTATTGAATCATGATGACTACAGGGGCTCTCTCCCCACTTTATACTAACAGTAGCTGATTCATGGCTTGGAAGTATATCTAAGTCTTCTATTATTTTCATTAATATTAGCTATCCCTATTACCTGCTGCTGTGCTTTCTTCAGTGTCTTAATCCTTCTGTCCAGCCATTCATTGACATATAATAAAAATACAGCTGCAAAGATGAAAGTGATAAGAAATCAGTATTGCATTCACCACCAATGAATTCCACACTGTGATCAGCAATGGATCTAGAAACCAAGATGTAGTTGAATAATTAAACTCATTCTTCCTGTTAACCAAGAGACGTGTCCCTTGTGGGTCTTACATTGACTAAGCCTCTCTAATGGCTCCTCCCTACCTTTCTTGCACATAACCCTAACTCTAGTAACTAATTTTCTCTAAATCCCTTCAATAAAATCAAAATCTACAATGGTTGCTAAACCACAGGAATAACTCCTTCTCATTAAAAAAATGACCAACTTTTCCTGATGTTAGCTGATCTTGTTAAGCTAAGTCTGTCCCTCTTCTCCATTGCAGAATCCTCTTCATTTCTAATACTGAATCACTTTGAATAAAGGTTACACTTTACAGAGCCATTTGAATTCCTTCCTTATGTTAGTAATACAAGCATTTATTAAGATTATTACCTTTCCCAAAATATGTAATAATAGTCAGTAAATACATAATGGTTAGTGATATGTTTCATTTCAATTTACTTTATTACTAATTTGGTTACATAAGTTTTTCATCTTACAGTAAACCTCATTTGGCCAAAAATAATTATGCTAGCTTTTTCTGTCTTACCTTGATCTTGATTATTTTTACTCTTTTTTATATTTATTTGCCTCAAAGACAGATTTAGTATTCATTACATATATTCTTTGTTTATTTACTCTTGCTAATAATGTTGAAGTTCCACATAATTCAAAAGATACAGCCTCTCCAACCAGTCATATACCATACATTAAATCAGAAATCTCTATGAGAGGTCTTCCCAATAACTAGAAATATGGAACTCAGAAACGAAGTGTCTCGTGGAAAAAGAGCTCTCTGCATTCCATCTTGAAATGAGAGTTTGCATTTTCAAGCATCCCATTTTTGATTGATTACTATATGTAAAACATCTAATAAATTACTGAAACGTGAAAAACAAAACATGGATGAGATAATGGTTGAATTTTTAAAAAGTAGAATAATGACCCATGACTTTTATGGAGACCTTGTTAAAAGCAATAAAGTCTCTCTCCAGAAAAATATAGGTGATTACACATGATTATTATATAAAAATTTATATATGGTTTTGAAGAATTTCTCAGGTTTCTTGAGATCAGTTCACACATGCCTATGTGTCCAAAGAAATCTGCTCTTACCTCTCCTAGAAGAGCTACCAAATATTTACATCTTGTACCGTGCTTCTGTTTTATAGTTGTTGAGTAAGTCCATTTTTTTTTTTATCCTGGGATGACAATAAATGAATAGTTTAAGCAAGTGACACCAAAAAAGTGTTCTGTGTGTGTTCACTTCAAATGATTCAATTAATATTGCAATGAATATTTATGGATACTCCCCAGAATTCATGGCACCATCACATAAAGCTATTTGTTTTAGTGTTCTCTTGTGTACATTTGGGAAGAGATTGATGAAAGACTTTAGTTAGTCTAAACAGAGAGATTCTTTCATATAAACCCATCCTGTAAAATCTCAATGTGCTCATTTAGAAGTCCACATTAGCTAATTAAATCATATGAGAAATTTGCAATAATCTTGTGGATGATGTTTCCAATTCTGCTTTACAGATAAGAAAATATTTAAATAAGAAAAGAAATTCAAACTGAGCCTCTTTCATCTATCTTTGTAACTTTTTAATTATTTTCACCATATTGTTCTTTTTTTAATCAATCAGTAATAAAACCTAATACAAGAATATGAATCAAAGAATAGGCATAATAAAGGATGACTGATTGGCAGCTTTCATTATAGTCCTATGAAATGCATGTTGTTTCCCAGTTTTAACTTGAACTACTCACTGTTCTAATTCCCACATCCAGTTCAATGGAGAGAAGGCCAATGTCTCAATAAAAAAAGTACTAGATGGACATTTAGGAAAAATCATTTTATAGGTAGAGAGGATCTGTCACATAAGGTTACCTCAACTTGAATTTCTCATCAGTAATGATTAGTACCAAGGGAGTAAGTCAAATCCTATAGCATTTGAGACACTGGGAGTCAGGGAACTCTATCTTGAGCTTTCCTAAACTGTGGAGTCAAAAGACAGCAGTCTTGAGGGTAAAAGAGGCTTTTGTTAACAGAAAAGAAGTTAGTTAATAAAATACAAAAGAAATCTACATTATGAGCAAAAGAAGGAGTAGAAAAAATATCCTAGTAGCATTACATTGAATTCTGTAGAGGTGTTGTTGCTGTTAGGTGCTGTTGAGTCAGTGTCCAAACCATAGTGACCCTATGTACAATAGGTGAAACAGTATTGTTAGTGCTTCTCTGCTATTCATAAGGTTTTCAATAGCTGATTGTTTTGGGGGGAGTTGGCTGCCAGGTGCTTCTCCCAAGTCTACAGCATCTGGTATTCCCAGGCAGTCTCCCATCTAAGTATTAACCAGGCCCCACCCTGCTTAACTTACAAGATCTGATGGGCTCGGACACCACAGTGGTATGGCTGAAGTCATAAGGGTGTAGCATCTATAAAAAATAGTGTGTTTTGCATTCATATATGACATACCACCACTCTTCCAGGTTTAAGTACATCAAATATTCCAATTGATCTTTCTGACAGGGAGTAGATGGAATTTGAGCCATTGTGAGAAGAACATATGTGGTATATAGTGTACAGCCCAAGTTATCTACAACATTATGAATGGGTGGTGCAAGAGCTCTAATCTAATGCTGCATGATAAATATATATTAAAAATATAAAATAATTTACTTATTAAATATATATGTATATGCCATGTATATTTATTATACATATTATAGCTCTAGGGCTGGAGTTCAGTTCAGTTGGTAGACTGCCACTCTGTGCTCTCTGAGTCCCTGAGTTCCATACCCAGTACCACAAAATGGGAGAATGATGTGGCAATCAAATCCCAAAGCAATCCTGAAACAATCTGCCATTGAAAACCCTATAACTAGCAGAGAAACATTGACATATTATTGGGCATGGCACAGTGTTGGGAATATTTCATTCTATTGTACATAGGGTCACTGTGAATTGGACCCAACTCTATGGCACCTAACAACAGCAACTGTAAGTGCAGGTATCATGGAATTATTATGGGTATTGAAAGTTATCATTTTGTTAAATCATATATTCAATGCATATGTTTGCACACATACATTATTCCTGTGAAATAGCAACCAAGTGAAAAAAATACTTTGAGTGGAAAGCAGTTGAGCACCTCAAATCATATTATTGCAATCAGAGTTAAATTTTATTGTTGTTGTTAGGTACTGTGGAGTCGAGTGTGACTCATAGTGACCCTCATAGAGTTTTCAATGGTTGATTGTTTCAGGATTGCTTTGGGAGTGGATTGCCAGGTTCTTCTCCCATAAATTTTATAGTATGATGAAAATCAGAAAGAAATGAGTATATATGAAAGTTTTGAAGCTTTAAATGTAAACATGTTCACAAACTATTTAAATTCTGGTCTGCAGCCATAGCTCCCTGGCATCCAATCCTGCCTGATCTCCAAAACTAAGCAGGGTCAGCCTGATTAGTCCTTGGATGGGAGATTTCCTGGGAATACCATGTACTTCAGGCTAAGGAGGAGAACCTGGCAACCCACTCCAGAAGCAATCTGACATTGAAAACCCCATGAATAGCAGAGAAGTACTGATAATAGTGCTGGGCACAGCACAGTGTATGTGAATATTTCATTTTGCTGTAAATAGCATTTCTATGAGTCAGACCTGATTCAGTGTCATGGAACAACAACAACAATGCATAAGGTATTGTTATTATACTAGGTGCAGAGTAAAGAATGTGTTCTGTTTTACTATTTAATAAGAAGAAACTAAAAATTCTGCCTTGCTTTTTAAAGTAGTGTTCCCAGAAGTATAGAATAGAAGAGAGAAATTTCAAGGCAGTGTTAGTAACCTTCAATCTTTCCACACAGAATATACTGTGGAGTTATTTTAATTTTCCAGTATTTTCCTGTGAAGTTGTGTTAGTGTAATATATTTCTGTGGAAAGTTGTTATTTTGGCACAAAATTGTAGTTTGTTGAATTACAATATATCACAGTAGTTCACAGTGGTTCCAAACTATGAGTTTGTTGAGTTTTAAAGGTTAAATATTCTCAGATTCAACTGCAAAATCTACTATGAGTCACTCCAAATACCTCTTGCCACTAAATACTTTTAAACTGAAAAAAGATAATATGATGAATTTTAAAATATAATTTATAAAGGATTACATAGTATTAATATGACACAGCTGGATACTAATTCAACTCCACTGATGATGGACACACTAAACGAAATAGGAAAGACTAAGTCTTGCCTTCATTGCATTCTAGTAAGATCATGACAAATTTATAAATGAATAATTGTACTGATAATGCAAGACAATTCCAAACATTTTAATTATAAGAAAAAAATAAAGATATTCATTTTAAAGTGGTAAGTAACTGGATACAAATACTTAAAATTGCTGCATACTATGCATACAGGGTACAGATTACAATAGCACTCAGAACACATTAACAGCACCCCAGCAAGTGCTATCCTACCATTTTTCAACAAATTACTACTCAAGTGAGTACCTTTCGTCTGAATTTTACTTTATACAAAATGATTTATGCAGAATATATTATTTTTATTTCTGGTTATTTTTAGTTAATTTTTGTCTGAATGATTCATTTATAATGTTGCATGCAGATATAGCTCTTTCATTCCAATTACTATATAATATTCTAATCTGTAAATAAATCAACATGTATTTGTTTATTTAACTATTATTTTACTTAGTGATTAATTATTTATGTATTTTTGAGGAAGGATCTGCTAGATAGAAGCTGGCTTGGAACTCACTGTGTAGCCCAGGCTGCCTCAAACTCATAGTTCTTCTGCCCCAGGTTTCTGTGTGCTAGGAGTACAGGCAAGCACCGCCATAACTACCTTATTCATTCAACTTCAGATAAACATTTGAGTTATTACCAGGTTTTGTCTATAATAGTCTTTGAATAGTAAGTAGACTGAATTTTATGGTTAATAAAATTTCATGGTGAGAGTCAATTTTAAATAAACCCGGCAGAAAGTCTTGTCTGAGGAGGTGTTATTTGAGATAGTTATATGATATATCGTTATTCCTACATAACAAAGTATCTCAGGATGTTGTAGCTTTAAATAGCCAATTTTAAGCACATGAATTCTGTAGTTAGGAAATCCAGACAAGGCTTAGTGGGATGATTTGTATCTGCTCCATGTCTGAGATTTCAAGCTGAAAAATCTGAAGGTCAGGAAGGCTGGAGAATTACTTGAGAACTGTGATACTGAAAAGCCTTGATCACACATATGTACCTAGTACCTGCCTGCAGGCATACCTCTCTGGTATCCAATCCCTTCAGATCTTGGAAGCTAAGCATGGTAGGGCCTGGTTAGTACTTAGATGGGAGACTGCCAGGGAACACCAGATGCTTTAGGCTTGGGAGAAGCACCTAGCAGTCAACCCCCAAAAAACAATCAGCCCTTGACAACCCTATGAATAGTAGAGAAGCACCGACGATAGTGCCAGGTATGATAGAGTGTCTGGTAGTGTTTCATCTGTTTTACATAGTGTCCTATGAGTTGGACCCAACTCAACAGCACCTAACAACAACAACTCAGGTGGAATAACTCTAAGACTTCTACTGCTGATTATAATACCTAAATTCCCCCTCTCCATGAATCTTGGTATCTTCAGTCAAGGCAGCCTTACCACAGCTGAGCATCTCACAAAATAATTCAAGAAGCACAGATGAGTACTTCAGCCAAATATATGCATGACAAATATATAAAATATGGCTCAAGATCAGATCTCAGCACCATCTCTGTCACACTCCAAAGGTTGAATCAATTCTAAAATCCAAAGAGTTAACAAAAGTCTATCTGTGAAAGGAATGTCAGAAAAATTGGGCTTGTATTTTAAAACCACTAAAACTTAGCCATGAGGAATATATTAGTTAAGGGGAAGGAGAAATATATTTAAAATCACAAAGTAGGGAACAAGTTTTGACTACTCAGGAATGAGGAGAAAAAGCAGATTTCTTCTATGTAGAGAGCAAGGGAGAGTAGCAGCCAGAGGCTATATGTTTTAGGATGCTTTAGGCTATTGTTGTGGTTGTTAGGTGCAATCGAGTCAAGCCTGACTTATAGCGACCCTACATACAAGAGAATGAAACACTCCCTGACATTGTACCATGCCGGGCACAATGTCAGTGCTTCTGTGCTATTCATAGGGTTGTAAATGGCTGATTACTTCAGGATTGCTTCAGGATTGGATTGTCACATCTTTTTCCCATTTCTGCCATGCTGGAGATCAAACTCAGTGACATAGAGAGCACAGAGCAGCACTCTACCAACTGAGATAAACCCAGCCCCTTAGGCTATTATATGGACCATAAAATACTTAGATATTGTTTTAAGCTTCAGAAAGACATTAGAAAATATATATGAGGATGATCTGATATTATTGAACAATATAAGCTTTTGGCATCCATAAAGACAATTCTTTGTAGGGAGGCAACAGTCCAAAAAGCTTTTTAATTATAATAGGTATAAGATAATTTGAGCCAGGAGAGTGACAGTAAACATGGAAACATGAAAAAGTGAGTAGATGAGTTTAAGTTCATTTGCATAACACATTCCTCATTCAACATTCAACTCTGGGTTATCTTTTTTACTGAAACACAATTTGATTTCTTTCTCTACGAATCCAAAGTCTAATTTAAAAATTTTTATGTTGGACTACGTGCTTACACATAACTCTAATTTACTTATAATATTATACTGAAATTAGCTGTGTGTATTTTTCTAAAATAAATTATATTTTCATTGCGGGTAGTAACTGTAATCTGCCTGCACGAGTATTTCTGGGGTCCTTGATGTAGTACTTAATACTAAGTAAAATTCTGTTCATCAAAAATAATTGATACTCTTCTAAAATGTTTAAGCATCTTAGCAAATACTATAATAGCTACAAATAATATATCAGTCTATTGTTAATATATTACAAATAATTATTTGGAGATAAAGTTTATCATTTATGTACATAGCTATTTACATACACACATACACACATATCTTATAGTATTTTTTAGGAAAGAAATAATCAAATGACTAAGAAATAAATTTTTCTTTATATAATTCTAAAACTACTGCCAAAATACTTTTGCAAAGTTAACTGAAGATACATAATGCAGTGATTTTATGGGGAATAATTCTTTATGGTCTGGGATTTAGCTCAGTTGGTGGAGTGCTGCGCTGCAGTCTCTGAGGTCCCAAGTTCAATTCCCAGCACCACAAAACTGGGAGAAGGACCTGGCAATCCACTCCCAAGGCAATCCTGAAACAGTCAGCCATTGAAAACCCTATGAGGGTCGCTATGAGTCAGATACTGACTCAACGGCACCTAACAACAACAAAAACAACAATTATTTAAAATGATCAATGTTATTTGGAAACAACTTTAATAATAAATTAACAATTTGGAACATGTGTGGTTTCCAGGCAAATGCAATTTGAATCAGATATTGATATGAATTAAAATTAAAAAACTTCAAGATGGAATATAAAATAATTACTTCAAATTTAGCTATGAGAAAATGTCTAAAGTCAGACAAAAATGGTATTTTATTGTGACATTGGTCTAATACATATTTGCAATCGATTGAAATGTCTGGAAATGACTTTAACACCTACCAAAAGGAAATAAAATTATGAAGTATGCCAATTTGGGATGTAAAACAACTAACCTATCACACAAAACTGCAAGTGTTATATATTTTCCTTCTGTCTAGTTAGTCTTACTGTTTTCTTTAGGAAAAGTTTAGAGAAATGCTTAACAGTACATAAAACCTATAGTTAACTAGAACATACCATAGTTTCCTATGGCAGTGCTGTGAGCATGAAAATATCAAATTAAAAACCAAACAAACAACATACAGGACTGAGTGAATGTTAGACAGTATATTTAAAAAGGAAATTGTTGAATATATGCAAGTCAGAAACCAAGTATCATTTTATTATTTTATTGATTGATGCTTTCAAATTATTTATTGATAATCTTCTATCTGCTTTAGGCTAGGCTATAAAAATTAATCAGAAGATATGAATCTTTCTGGTTTAAAATCATATACTACACACATACTAGCAAAAGAAAGTATTCCAAAATATGTCTAAAATTCTTTGACATTTTTCTGTACTGACCATTATTCAGGAAAATCTCACTGAACCTCTGTCTACAAATCTATGACAAATGCTAGCACTAAACAGGGGAGCCACTCTTTTTGAGCCACTAAATCAAGATCAGTTTGCTTTGGATCACACCATCCCTCTACTGAAAAGTCAATACTTAAAACAATAACCTGAAACATATAGTTCAAGATCCCTAACTACCATATCTGAGACTCTGTGCTCACTGTGATATTCCTTCACTTCTGTTTCATTTACGTAGTGTGTTAACTTGGTCCATGCTTCATTAACTTGTTAGAATTGTCCAATTTTCATTAATACTCTATGTCACCAAATCTCTTCTCACCTCTAATTCTGATTATATCTACTTTCTACAGGAATTCCCTGCACAAAGGGCATCAAATGTTTAAACTATATACATTTACCAAAAATGGTTCTTCCTAATTTTTTATAGCAACTGAACAAATGTGACAATGGAAAAGAACACAAACCTAATCTAGAGATATTCTATAAAATATAAGGGAATATTCCAGAATAGGCCAATATAGAATATAGGGGAAAGTTCCAGGGGTTTAGCTCAGTTGGTAGAGTGTTGCTGTGTACTCTCTGAGAATCCAGGATCAATCCCCAGTGTTGAAAAAAAAATGGGAGAAGGACCTGGCTACCCACTTCCTGAACAATCCTGAAAAAATCAGCCATTGAAACAATATTCATACTTATGAATAGCAGAGAACCAATGACATAGTGCCAGGAATGGCTCAGTGTTGGGGAGTGTTTCCTTCTGTTGTACATAGGGTCACTATGAGTCAGAAAAGACTTGAGGGCAACTACTGACAACAAAAGTGAAGGGCATGAAAATTAATAGGACTTGGAAACTGTTCCACAGGATCATACAAAAGAAACAGAAACATAAATAAATAAGCAGTATAAACATTGACATAAACGAGATTCAAGGTACATGCAAATGTATTGGGAATTACACAGGGAAGACTTAAAGGAATTCCAAGTGGCATTATAGAAAAGGTGAGAATAGAGCTAAAGAATAACATACTGGATAGATAAAAGGATGAAGGGTATCCCAGGAACATTAATTAGAGTGCATAAAAACATAAATACATGAAAAGTCATAAAAACTCATTGTATAGCTGTTGGAAATAGTAAGGTTTTTAAAGAAAATAGAAAGTGACCAAACAGAAAATTCTAGAGAGGAATACTAATTTCAAAGTTAGGAAAACAAGGGTAGTGAAAAAGAGTTTTTAGAACAAGAGGGGAGATAGATGATAGATGAGATGAAAGTGATTAATTACTAAGCCCAAATTAAGAATACATTAGGAAAAATAGCTACTGTTAAACTTTTTCCACTCTCTAGGAAGGAATTAAAAAAAGAAGCAGTAAATGAATGAATGAATGAATAAATAAATAAATAAATAAATAAAGATGGGCAAGAAGAAAAAAAGAATTGCAAACAAATGTTTATAAAAAAGGCCCTCTCACTTGATTAGCGGGGCAATAGACAATGGCTGTGCTTCCACTTCCTCAACAAAGCATTGGCTAATTTTTTACTCTACAAAACTTATATTCATGTTATAACTAACACTTTTCCAATATTTATTTTTTAGGTATCTTCCATATTCCATCTTCAATGTGAAACATTTAGCTCCATATCTCTTACCCAGCATATTCTCATGACTAATACTTGCTTTACATATTCTAGTAAAGAATAATTAAAACAATTTCCTTGCTATATATTATGAGTTATTGATATCAGTACTCTATTTTCATAAATTTATCAAGTCGTTCAAGCATGCTAAGTTCATTTCTTCATAAGTATCAAATAAAGCGGGTGTATATACTTAGTGTAGTGGTTCTCAAAGCATGATCTTCATAATGGCAACAAAAGAAACACTGGGAACTTGGGACAAACGAAAATTTAAGGATGTGACTACACACTTACAAAATCAGAATCCCTGGCAGTGAAATTCAACAAGCCCTAATAGATTCTAAAATTTGAGATAATGGAAGAAAGTCATCCACCCCACCAGGAGTACTTTTGACACTGGAAAAGTGCAGCATTAGGAGTCAAACAGACCTGAATTCACATCCTAACTTAACCAATATTAGGTGTGCTATACTTGACATTTTCACCACATTTCTTGAGATGTCCTATACATCTTTCAATAGTACTGAAATAATTCAGATAATAAATGCAGGATGGCTGTTACCTAATGGCCATTGAACAAATGCTATTCTCTTCCCTATCAGAATCTTCTTTACTGAGTTGTATGATAATGCTATACACTTTGCTTTTATTAAGGGCTGTACAAGAGATAATCCTTCAGGGACTATGTCGGTGTCTATTTTACAACTGTTGCTGAAGCCATTGTCCAATATATTCAAGGTCCCCTATATCAACTTTTATGTGAGGAATGTCTTTAAACATTTTAGTCTAAAAAAGCAAGCAAATAAAAAGGTTTTATGTTAAGATATGTTTTAAAATGTTTCTACAAAATAGAATTTATATGTAATGTAAAATATGCTTGATACATAAATGAATTAAATTCAATAGAAAAATAAAATGCAAATGACACAGCAGTGTGACATTCCCAATTCAAAATATTCCTTACAGATGAGTACTCTCATCTACATTAGTCAATAATAACTCAATTGTTAAATTGTTATTCATTATTAATCCAACAAATGTTCATTGACTGAGCAAATAAGCATCAACTGTCATCATTTTTCAAAGTCTTAATAAAGGAGAAAAAATACAAAGATATAAAGACATAATAAGGAATTTTTCCTATGAATTCTGAGAGACCCACAAAACATAAAAATAATATAATCCAATATCTTTATTTTAAGATAAAGAGTTAGACCCACAAAGCTTATTCCCTTGATCAAGGTCAATTATTTAGCATTTTAAACCAGCCTGGTAGTTAAACATTTGTATTGTTTCCATCTTACTGAATTTTTCTCTATTGTTACAGTAAAATCTAAAATGGTAATCTTATCATTGTGTCTGTTGTTCTATGATAAATGAAAATTTCAAAAACATAAGCAATTCACTTTCTAAAATTCCTGGGATTAGTAAAATAATTCATAAGAGTGAAATGGAAGAAGTTGAATCCCCAGCCCCAAAATATTCCCTTTGTTTCCATAGCAGTTGTGTGTGCTCTAAGGGAAATCAGAGCCTCCTTCTCTAGCTGGTCAGTAACTCTGTATTACCTTTAAACTATGGCATCATTTTTGCTCTTTCCCACACTTTTATGCTTACTTTATTACATGTTGCTTAGAATGCTTCGTCCATTTAGTGTACAGCTCTTCATAATACTGTACAATGTATTTATATTAAACTACTGCTCCCTTAAAACTTGTGACAAATATATATCTTTGGAAGAAGCTAGGTCTTCTATACTTTGTTTTGGGCTGGGGTTTAGCTCAGTTGGTAGAGTGCTGCTTTGTGCTAAGGCCCTAGGTTGAATCCCCAGTACCACAAAAATGGGAGAAGGACATGGTAGCCCACTTCCAAAATAATCCCCAAACATGCCACCATTGAATACTCTATGAATACATATATAGGGTTGCTATGTACCTAACAACAATGGTCTATTTAGTTACAATCTACTCATGCAGTTTCTAAGTCATCCTCTTGAGTTAATGTCTGTTCAGTTCTGTGTATGGGCCAAGTCTTTTATGGGCCAAATGCTTTTTCAATACAGAATTCCACAACTCTTCTAAAAATAAGGTAGATGGATAGTGTATGTAGGAGATATATATATATACATATATATATATGT
>VMDO01035594.1:0-15891 GCA_007922755.1 Pedetes capensis | reverse complement strand
TTTTTTTTTTTTTTTTTTTTTTTTTTTTTTTTTTTTTTTTTTTTTTTTTTTTTTTTTTTTTTTTTTTTTTTTTTTTTTTTTTTTTTTTTTTTTTTTTTTTTTTTTTTTTTTTTTTTTTTTTTTTTTTTTTTTTTTTTTTTTTACTTTTTAAGACAGAGTTTCACTAAGTTACGCAGACTGCCTCTGGTCTGGAACTTCCAAATCCTCCTGCCTCCACCTCCCGAGCCACTGGGATTACAGGCATGCGACACCACACCATGCAAGATTTATATTTACATCTTAAAAGCATAATATGAGAGATGAGGAAAAATGCATCCATGAGAGAGAAAAAACACTATACCACGTTGTTGTTGTTGTTAGGTGCTGTCGAGTTGGTATCCAATTCATAGCCACCCTCTGTACAACAGGGGAAACACTATTGTCAGTGCTTCTCTGCTATTTATAGGGTTTTCAATGGTGGATTGATTTTGGGGAGAGTGTTGCCGGGTCCGTCTCCCAAGGCTACAGCACTTGGTCTTCCCAGGCAGTCTCTCATCCAAGTACAAACCAGGCCTGACCCTGCTTAGCTTCCGAGATCTTATGGGATCCAATACTACAGGGCTCTGGCTACAGGAATAGTACATTATCATTTTATGTTAAATGCATGCATACAAAACAAATTAAAAATAAAACGCAATATTTAATAAGAACATGTCAGCAAAAGAATATCAACTAAAGAATATCAACTAATTAGAATGGATGATCCTGGATGATTGTGGGAATTAGATGTGAGGAAGAAAGTGAATTTTTGTGGGGCATGTGCCTCCTAGTCCAGCCCAGATGTTCCGATGGGTGGCACTGCCACACACACAGATACTAAACACAATTCACTTGGGACCCTCGGGTGAGGGGCGCGGACTCCTGTGGCCCTCAGGACACCAGCAGAGATGGGAAAAAGGAAAAGTCTCAGGCGCTTTTGCCTTCCAAGGTCAAACACCCCTGTTGGTGGTCTCTGAGGTCACGAGTTCTTTCCTTGTTGATGGTCAAGGTGGGGAGAGCGTTCTTTCCTCACTGAAGGTCAGGGCAAGAGAGGGGCGAGAGCTGTTTCCTTGCTGATGGTCCGGGCAAAAAATGATCAAGCTGTCAAAGTGCAGCTCCTTATATAGCTCACCTACAGAATGGCCTGAGCCAATCAGCTTTGAGTCCAATTGGCCAATCAGGTTCCGGGGATTTGTGAAGGGTTTTGTACAAATGTCCAACCAAGTTACTTTCATTTTCCCTAGATTTAGCAGTTTTTCCAGTTTTGGGGTTTTTGCCAATTTCCTCCCAATTTCTCCCTACAAATTTTAAAAATATACAATTAAAAAAAGGAATGGATCTTTATGAGATTTACTGTCAACTCACTGCTAAAAATACAGGATAATAAATAAGACTAAAATTTGTTCCTGAGTTATGGACACACATAAAAATAAATAGCCACCCACTGTGTAGTTCTTTCTAGTTTAATTGCACAAACAATAAAGGAACTAGGACATCTTTTACAGGGATTAAAAGAAACAGGTATCTGTCATCTACTATTAATAGAGCTTTTTTTTACATTAACTAATTGATGCATAATCTATATTATTTATTCACCCCAAAAGAAATTTAAGACATTGTATTTCTCAACTGTTATAGAAATTTGCCTTTTGTAGGATTCATGTTGACATGAAGGATATAGTGAGACAACAGAGTGTTTCCAAATATTTTCCTAACTCTAGAATCCCATAATAAAGTATCACTCTTTCTCTATTATTGAGAGCAGTAAAGTGACACATCTTGTGAGTGTTACTATAAAACTTTAAACAGTCTATGTGAAATTCATGAAAAGATCTTCTCAGGGAGGCACTCATAGAATGTTCCATAAACTCAGCCAGCTTACTGATAGACTTAATGGTATACAATATTGACAGCTGAGACTGGGCAGTCAAAGATATCACAAACAATTGTCATTTTCAAATCAGTTTGCATAAGTATGTCATTTCTTAAATAAACAGAAGTACTTAGTATCATTATCCAAGTATAACCCACAAGGGAAGTTTTGAAGCACAGATAGAATAAATTACCATTCCTCTCTTTAAAACTATGCATTTAATAAATGAATTACAAAGTGCATTTTAGATAATAATATTAACATTAAAACATATGTAATGGTTGGAGATTTGAAATTTAATATGCTTATGAAAACCATCAGCACAATAACGTGGGGTACTGATGACAGCACATTTTAAAAGTATAAAGTTGTTGCATTGTTCAGTATGATGGTAGGTAATAGCTACATATAGTAATTTAAATTTTTTAGTAAAATTAAATAAAATTTAAAAGTCAATTCTTCAGTGACACTAGGCACATTTCAAATGCCTCATTGCCACATGTGGCTCTTGGATATCAAATGAAACAGTGGAGCTTTTGAGAATTTCCATTGTTGCAGAAAGGCCAACTGAGCAGTACAGGAGAAGAAAATATAAATCAGCTGCTTTTACAAATGAAATAGAACAACCCTCTCTTTTAAAGGGCATCTGTCATGCTCATAACAAAAGTATTCACAGATCCTATGTTCTATAATTATCAGTGCTAGAGCCAGATAGGAAAGAACCACCCAAAACAAAAGTAGATAATATTGATGTAAATACTACCTGAAATCCAAATAAAGAAAACTAGCAAAAAATGCAATGTATACAAAATAAGTGAGCACATAGAATGACAAAGATTGTTTTATAATATCAATATATTAACATATGAACTATAATTTTCTGTATAGCAACCATGCTCTTTAAACATATTTCCTGAAAAGCCGGGCACGATGGCGCATGCCTATGATCCCAGTGGCTTGGGAGGCAGAGACAGGAGGATTGCAAGTTCGAGACCAGAGGAAGTCTTGAGTAATTTGGCCAGATCCTGTCTCAAAAAGTGAAAAAATGGGCTGGGGGTGCAGCTCAGTGGTCCAGAACTTGCAAAGCATGCAAGCGTGAGGCCCTGGGTTCAACCCCCAGTACCACAAAAACAAACAAACAAACATTTCCTGAAAAAAAACAAATATACAAATACACAACACTATATATAAATCTATGTAGCTCTAAAACCAAGTGAAGTTGCTCACAAGAAATGTTTTGAAATAAATTTTATCACAAGAACCTTTATGAAAATGTTACATGCTGTCATGAAAGTTTTAACATAATTAATTGTCTAATGTGTTTTCTTATGAGTTTTCTTTTTAATATATTAGCAATAATAACATATTAAGTTGGAAAAAAGAAATCACACAAAATGAAACAAATCAGACAAGAGAGCAGCATAAGGGTTATGATCTGTCCAACATTATAGTACCCTACTCAATGTACAAACACTAAAATAATGAACCTACATTCTAGAATTCTCAAAACTACTAAAATAATGCAACCTTCTTCCTAATACATCAGTTATTGCTTTTATTTGGTCTTATGAAACAGTATTCTACAACATAGTTGCATTTGGATCATAATTTTAAGGTTTAACTTAAGAGGCCAGTGTAGAGGTTTGGGCTTGGACTCTGGGTGAATCAGCACATGCTGTTGTTAGGTGTCTTTGAGTTGAGTCATATCCTCCGACTCACAGAGACCCACAAAAGATTTTCAATGGCTGTTTCGGGATTGCCTTGGGATGGACTGACAAATCCTTCTCCCATTTTTGCAGTGCGGGGACTCGGAACTCGGGACCTCAGAGACTGCAGAGCAATGCCCTACCAAGTGACCTAAATCCTAGCCCCTGAATCAGCACATAGATGTAGCAAAAGAGAGGCTTCAAAAACTATACAAAATCTATTTTTATAAATCAAAAAAGAAGTGCAACCAAATTATATGATCAGTGTAGTGTTAAAATTGCTAGGGATTCAAGCAGTCTCATATTAGAGTGGTCCACTAAGTCCAAAGATAAATTTTATCTTAGGCCAAATTCAAGCAACTACCCCCAAAAGGAAACTAAACAAAAGGTATATTGACAACTTAGCCATACTCTCATTTATATTCATAAAATAAATTCACTGTAAGTTGCCTACTAGTAATTCTTATCAAATTTATATGTGAAATTCTTAAATCTTTTAGTCACATGATATATTATTGTAAAATTGATAAATAAATATAGAAAATCCTATTTATTTATTTCACAAGACAAAGGAGATTTTTTTTAGTGGTACTGGGGGTTGAACCCAAGGTCTTGCACTTGCATGCTTTGCAAGTGCTGGACCACTGAGCTGCACCCCCAGCCCATTTTTTTTAACTTTTTTTAAGACAGGGTCTCGTTAAATTATGCAGGCTGCCCCCAGTCTCGAACTTGTGATCCTCCTGCCTCTGTCTCCCAAACCCGTGGGATTACAGGCGTGTGCCACCATGCCCAGCAAGACAAAGGAGATACTTTTTATGTTAAAAGATATGCATATGCAAAAATATCATTGATATACTTTTTGTACCTGCATCCTGACACTGCAAGAGAGTAATTATGTAGTTCAAAATTGGTGGGAATTTATATATGGTGATTTCAATATCATTTACTTCTCTTTCATCCCTTCGCTGTAGTAACACAAGCAATATTCTTCCTTGAGAGAAGCCAACTATCTCACTAAGAAACACAAGTAACTAAAAAGTCATAATAGTTGAATTAGCATATTAAAAATATGTTGTTTAAATATCACCAGGTGAAACATCACCCAAATGAGAACTGAAATTGTACTGATATCTTTATTGCTAAAGAGAATAATTTGATATCTTGGAATCAAAAATACTCTTAGGGATTAGAATATTTCCTAACCTGTCACTTATGGATTTTATACCACTTGATATATCTACAAAGTTTATATATAAGAATAAAATGATTTTGAACTTCTGAATATAATCAATATCTTTTATTATTACAGAATGCATGACATATCAAGATCTTTTTAAGAAACATAATAAAAATTTTCAGTAAATCGTTTAAAATATGTTGATTGGCAATTAAATACATAACACTTCTGAAGAATGCATTGTGAGAAACACTTATTTAGCTCAAATGTCTTAATTTACATATGAAGTCATTGAGATAGTCAAGATTAGGATTATTAAACTCCTCAAAACTCCATAAAATCTATTAAGAATCCCACCTGAGCAGTGTTTTAGAAAAAGTAAACTTCCTTCAAGTATTGAGTTTTAGGGTTTGAGCCAAAATGATATAAAATGGCCCTTTCAAGGGAAAAAAATCTTATTGAAATAAGGCAAAATCCATGAGATGAGCGTTTAAGGTTGGTGGACTACGGATCTGAGGATCTTCCTATGAGTTAGAATAAGTTGTTTTATAAATCAGCTGCTCATTTGCATAACAAAAGTCACTTTCACTAATTTGATCTTGAGAGAGTTCATCAAGTACATACGAAAATTGCTTATTGTTTTTAGTTCTAATTCTCTGTAGCAAAATTTTCCTTGAACAAACAACGGAGTGATATTTATGTAAGTGGTCCGTAGCCATATCTGAGTCATGGAAACAGGCATGATTTTGATTTTCAAGGTCTTATTACATTCATTTCATTTCTACTCTTAGTTGGGGAAAGGATCAATCTAAATCTACCACTCTGAATATTGGTGACCTAAATTGGAAATTATTTGTACCATTATGTATGTCAGATTTATCCTATATTTTCAGTTGAATAATAATTTATTTAGTCATTTGGTTAAGTGTCTGAAAAACAAACTTTTATGATTCTAGAAATCATACAATTTCATACCACTAAAGTGACAAATCTGAAGAAATGGGTACTGCTCAAAACTCGCAGCAAAATTTCTAAATGAAAAATCTAAATGAAAAATCAGATGGAACCAAGAGAAGTAATTAAAAATCTGAGACAACTGAGTTGAACTCTCATACTGAGAACAGACTAAATACAGAGAAGATAATTTTAAAGATAGAGAATGTATAACTTTCATAGTTAAGATTAAAAATATATATTGGCCAATAATCTAGACATTTATCCAGGGAAGAGGAAATAAAATAGCTAGAAACATTAACAGTAACAACATGCCAATTATAACATGGAATTTATGTTTAAAAATAGATGTATATCTCATGAAAGTGCTTTGATCAAAAATTCCTGGATGAAAGCATTCCCTGGAGAAGAGAGAGAGGAAAAAGAGCTTTTTTTCCTATCTCCAGGGTGCTCAGTTTATTACCTCCTGAAACACATATAACTTCCCTACCAGCTTCTGCAGAGTGGGTAGCTTCTGTAGCATCCAGTACTTGCAGTTCATAGTAGACAGCAGTACCCACAGACAAAATGCTTCCTCTGGAATTTTCCTACCTCCAACACATTAGTTATATAGAACACCTCTAGTTATCTCCAGTACCATAAGGATTTACAGTAAGCTCCAGAGGACAGATTTTCAGAAATTCAGCCAGAAAGCACCCTAAATACTTCTCACTCTAGGAGCTACAATTTTGCCCTCTCCAACAATTTCTATATCTGAGCTTTGTCTTATTTTCTTTGGAGTTATTTTCAGTTCAGTAGCCAACCTCACATTACTCCAGTCCTCTCTTATAGTTAATAATTCTTTTTATTGACCTTTCCCTGTTTAAATTACAGTGTGGTTCCTTTTTCTTGACTAAACTGTGACTGATACACCATACAAAGTCATTTATCTCTAAGGGATTATTAAGACTGTTAGTTTTACATTTCCTGATATAATGGCAGTCCATGTCTTATATCTTTTCAGTTAGGATTCATTTAGCTATGGATCAATACCCTGAAGATTAACTACTGCTTTAGTGCTTAAAGGTATTTAATAGGGTCTTTTTCAACATAACTCCAAGGTATTTCTCCTGTTATATTTTCCAGAAGATGAATTCTTATTAGGATATTTAGAACCCATTGAAAACCTGTGAAGAAAGGAAGTTTTTACCTGTTGATTATAAGACAAGATACATCTCAAGATTATATTCTTCAGGCAAGTTAGAGTCCTAAATCAAGAGTGAAATACTCAACTTTGTAGAGTCAAATTTGCTGGTGGATAAAAGGAAACCTAACAGTATGAGCATCATGGACATGATGAGTAGAGGTAACACACCTGGCCACAGAAGTCCAAGAGAATCAGCTCAACAGGCTAAAGTAGCTTTAAAGTGCCAGTGATGCTCTTTACTATGTGCTGAATGGACTGAGAAAATGAAGGCTATTGGTAAATTCTAAGACTTTTCAAATTTGTCTATTAAGAATTTAGTTAAAATGAATGTCTTTGTCATTAGAAAGATATGATGGAATTCCCCAATCAAAGATGCAAATCACCCCAAAAAGTTACGACAGTCAGAACAATAGTTCTTTGGAAGGAAAAGCTTCAATCCATCCTGCAAATAAGCAAAACAAAAGAAAACAAAAAATTAAAAACCGATAGCAGGTAGATGGCTGTAGTAAATCCATTTGGAGATGTTTTCTTAAGAGTTAATAGACACAGAGGCTTGGGTTATTGTTCATGTTCCACATTTACACACTTGTTAGGTAATTCTTATGCCAGATGAGATACATACCAGAGATTAACAGCAACACTAGTACAAATTGACACTGATATTGAAGAAATGCAGTGGCAAAAAATTTGAAAATTTCTACTTAAGCCTCTACTGGTGAAAGCAGCACTTATGAATGTATGAGATAGTATCCTCACATATATTCAACAGAGTTTCCCCTATAAATTTTCTTCAGATTTCAAGGATGATCACTGATATTCCATAACAATTTCTTTTCATATCTCCAATAATTTGAGTCCTTGGAGTGTTATAGGGGCTAGAATAATGATAAAGGATATATCTTTAGATTAAAGCTCAGATAAGACACTTCCTATGATTTCAATATAACCTTTTTCCATGGGACTCTGTCTCTAGAGTCCTTAAAAACTTTTTAAAATATATATTATTGTTCAATTGGAAAAATCCTCTGAATGTTTCTACATTGACTACTCCAAAAGCATACCTCATAGCAGATGTAGAATAAGTCTTTAGCCCTTTCAAACTAAACATATCTGGTAAAAAGTTGTGACATCTTAGTTGATATCAGCTCTAGTCAGAGATCATATTTCAAGCATTAACTGAGCACTGTTATAGTATATTCTGTCTGCTAATCACTTATTTCACCCCCACATGTCAGTTTGTCATGCTGTGGGGGTTTGCATGTTGCTGTGATACTGAAAGTTATGCCATCAGTATTAGTATTTCAGACACCAATAGGGCTACCCTTTGTAGACAGGTTTCAGCTAAGCTTCTATACTAAGATAGACTAGGAAAATGACCCAGCATCCCACTCCTGAAACAATTAGCCATTGAAAATCCTAAGAATAGAATAGCAGCACTGTCAGATATAGTGATGGACAATGAGCCATCCAGGCTGGAGGGCTTGCAAGAAATAACTGGGGAAGAGTTGCCACCTCAAAGTAGAGTTGACCTTAATTATGGGAATGGAGCAGAGCCCCTGGGGCCTCCATTTGCTAATGTGCCACTACTCAAAATGAGAACAAACACAGTGGCTGCAACAATGGTCTCAAACATAAAAGTATTGTGTGCATGGCACAGTGTTGGGTAGTGTTTCATTCTGTCAGACGTAAGGTCACTATGACTCAAATCTGACTCAATGGCATCTAACAATAACAATTACTTGTTTCAGATTTATGACCAAGAAAAGGTCTAGATATATAAAAGAAAACAGAATCATAAAAGTTTTTTTAAATTTGTGTTTGATTGACAGCAGGGAGGGAAAAAATGATGTATTTCCCCTTCTTTGGGTAATGGAAGGATAGTAGGATGCAGTGTATGACAAAGAATAGAAATGCTTGAATACCAAATTAATAAAATGCAATATGAGATAGGCCTGAGTGCTATTAAATGTTTTCTAATGTTAGTAAGTTACAATAACAGACATAAAACAGCATTAAATTTAAGGATGACTTTGAGTTCCCTATTAAAGACTTTTATATTTATTTGCTGGTGCTATTGCTCTTAGAAATTATGGGTAGGTCTCTGTTACTGGGCTCATGGAATGCCTTTAATAATAAATTTGTCTTTGATCATTCCTCTGAGTTTGATTCTATACTCTAATACCTTGCACAAATCACTCATTCATTTATCAATTGTATAGAAATACGTATATGAAGATTAGGAAGATGCAGAGGAGGAAATGGCTAAAGATTGTATTTAGATCCCCCAAATCTTTTTGTGTTTAGATTTCAAGTGGATTTTCCCTTAATCTTATAAAAGTTAACTCTATGGAAGGTATTTCTTTGTCTAAATTACATAGTTTACACATTTGGAATGGCTTGTTATCTATGAGATATATAAAATAACTCATTTTGTTCCCAGAAAAATCATAACTTTTATTTGGATACTTTATTCTCCTTGACAATAAGAGTAAGTAGATTGATAAAGTCATTCTTATTACCAATATTCCTCATGGATATAGATGTAAAAATTCTAGTAAATATGAGGAAAACTAGAAGTATAATTTCCATCATAAAGTTTAATGAATTTAAAAGTTGTCAAACTTGTCCTTATGGTGAAAATAATGAGCAGAATGAAAATGAAGAATGCAGATTTATCAGCAAATTGAAGTCATGGGGCAAAACATTTTCAAGAAAATTAAAGAGACAAGTATAGAGAATCGTGTTGTAAGGAATAGAACCTGCATAAGCCAAAACTAAATAGGAAAACTTTAATTGATAGATTTCTGGATTGTGAGTGAGGACTAGCTTCAGGTAAATCTCCTTAGAGCCCTGTCAGCAGAAGCTAAGAGGACCTACCTCTCTGAGTTTTACTGCAAAAAGGCTCACCAAATTCTCAGAGTGAAGAATAAAGAAAAATATCCTTAACCTTTGGGCAGTAGAAAGTAGAACAGTGATTTTTATACCCAGAGGACAAGAAATATTCATAAAATGTTTGGCACTCCATAACACAGATTTCTGACTAAGGACAATTATGTTATGAGTGTATTATCTGCCAAAATTTATGAGAAAACTGTATCTTTTTCTAACCTACTGCACCATAAAATGGGAAGGTAAAAGCCTACAGATTCTGGAGAAGGAAAGAGAGATAGGAAGGAAAAGAGTGTATGTGTATGGAGAGCGAGAGTGAGAGTGAGAGAGAGGAAGAAGAAGAAGAAGAAGAAGAAGAAAAAGAAGAAGAAGAAGAAGAAGAAGAAGAAGAAGAAGAAGAATTAGTAGTAGAAGAAGAAGAAGTATTAGTAGTAGAAGAAGAAGAATGATGATGAGGAGGAGGAGGAGGAAGAGGAGGAGGAGGAGGAGGAGGAGAAGGTGGTGGTGACTAACAGAATGAATAAGGCCTTTGATGGGCTTATCAGTGTACTAGACAAAGCATAAGAAAGAATCAGCAAGTTTTAATATATATCAACAGAAAACTCACAATCTGAAATGCAAACAGAAAAGACAATGAGCAGAAATATGTAAAATATCCAAGACCAATAGGACATTTATTAAGGACATACACATGTGTCATGGGAATACAAGAAGGAGGAACAAGACAAAAAGAGAGAAAAAAGTTTTTAAACAGTAACATTTTAGAATTATTCCAAATGTATAAAATGACACCAGCCTGTAGATGACAGAAACTCAGAGAAAACAAAGTAGGACAATTTCCAAAAGAAATGTATACCTAGACATACATTATCCGACTGGTAGAAAACTAAAGACAAAGAGAAGATCTTGAAAATAATAGGTAAATGGGGACTTACCTATAAAGAAACAAAGAATAAGAATTATATCAGAATTTTCTTCTGAAATCAGCAAGTAATAAAATAATGGAGGAGAATATTTAAAAATTTAAAGAGAAAGGGAGCAACACAAGAATAGAACAAAAAAGTCTAGAATATTGTATCCTGCAAAATTATCTTTCAGAAATGCATAAGAAAAAAATTTTAGACAATTAAAAACAGGAACTATTGTCTGTTTTACAAGATACTCCTTATAAGTTCATGAGAGAAAAAAATTATTCACCTTAAGTGTTTTCCAATATGTCCACTGTAATTATGAATTATTTTTAGTGAAATTATATTTGGGGTTACTCAATTCAATGGATGACAATCATAACATAAATAGTCTGGTTTAGAGAGGTCACATTTATAAACAAAGACCTAAGAGTTTGACCAATATCATAGCCACTGAGTTTTTTCTCCATTCTCTGGAATTCTTATTCTCATTCTCTTGTATATGAAGTTAGTTGCACTGGCAGTTTCTCACCTAAAAATCATTTTCTATCATAACAAACATCAAATTTTAGTCCCTAAATTTACCCCTCATACTTAGTTTGTGCTAGCAGCCATACCACTGTGGCACCTGATCCTGTCAGATCTTGGAAGCTAAGCAGGGTCCAGCTTGTTTAGTACTTGGATGGGAGACCATCTGGGAACGCCAGGTGCTGTAGGTTTTGGAGAAGGACCCAGAAACCCACTCCCAACAAATAATCAACCATCAACCACTGGTATCAGTGGATGGGGTGATCTAATTCCCTGACTGATAGTTACTGGGCTCTGTCTTGTGGCTCTGGCTGTTTTAAATGAAAGAACTGTTGTCAAACCAAACCAATCTCATACTAGCATTTGCTGCTGTGAACACTTCCCTAACCTCTGGAGGAAGCTACAATACTACAATTAATTGTTACAACTCCAGCTCCTGATGGTGCAATCCCAGCCATGGTTATTTCAAACAATTGACACTTTGCACTGGGTTTTTTATTAATTAATTAATTTCTTATTTTTTTTGCAGTTATTTGTCTCAGTTAATTGTAGATAACCCTGCGATCCACCTAGGGTAGAGGGGTGAACGTCCCCTGGTGGATCAAAAAAGGGACTGCCCTGATCAGTGCAAAGGTAAACCTTCATTTCTATGATTGTAGCAAACTCCCCTTCTTTGGCCATGTAAACAGGTAGCTTATCTCATTTGAGTGGAGCTGGCTGGAAGACACCCTTCTGTGCTGCCCCCTGGTGCTGTAACAATGAACCCAATATAAAGGTTTCTCTTGAGTGGTCTTTCACTACTTTTAGTAGTGGGGTCTGAGCTGTTAACATGAATAAAAAGCAGCAGAAACATCAGAATAGCCAGCAGTGAATGGTAATAGAGACAGTAGAGCAGCACTGGCAGAGACAGTGGTGAGCACTTGCAGAGACAGGAGAGCAGCAAGAATGCTAGTCACAGAATCAATGAAGTGACTGGGTGCCTGACAGCTGAAGAAGATATGAGGCTGCAAGACTAGCAGCTGGTGGTAGCAGCAGCAGCAGCAGCAGAAAGGTTATTCCTGCTTCCTGAATCACGGTCACAGGGATAGTGACCATACCAGTAAAAAACAGCTGAAGAGTTAGAGAGAGCAACCAGGACAGGGAAAAGAGAGAAAAGACTGTAAAGAATCAGAAAAGAGAAACTTTAGGCACTATTCGCTATAAGAGTTCCAGGGAACTGACAAGTCATAAGGACCAAAGGTCACATACACTTTAGGCCTGAGAGCTGTAACACTAGTCACTGTCTATGACTTAAGGATTCTGATAGTTGTTCCCAGAAGCTGCAATACCACCTGCTGTTTAAGGGCTGAGAAATCCTGATAGGTAGCCCTTCCTGAGAGCTGCAACTTAAGCTGCCATCAAGGGCGGAGGAATCCCGACTTCCTTGGCATCCCTAAGACCTGTAGCACTTATGGGCTCAGGACTCCCCACCTTTGGGTCTATGTAAGAGATATAACACTTGAAGAGCTGAGGATTCTCAAACTCCTTGGCCTGTATAGGAGTTGTAACACTAGAAGCCTCCACTCATTGCTGCTGCTCCTGCCTGTCTGATGTCACTGCATGCTGCTTTCAAATAATGAGGGACACAACAGCTACCTAAGACCTGAATTTGGAGGGCTTCTCCAGCAATTTCTATCCAGATAGAGTGAAAGGACCCCCATCCAGCTTATTGGTGACAAAGATATCTACAATTTAGAAGAGCTTAAGGTGGAGATTAAGACCCACATTCAGTTATGACAAAAAACAGTATACTTTTGGCATTCCAAAGTGGAATTTTCAAATACGTTTCTCACAACACATGTTGATATATATTGTTGCATCCCTCCATACAATGGTAACTCCTGAGGATTGTGTCAGGTGCAGGTGAGGAGTGGCTTTTACAGGTCATCAGGAATCTTATTATTATGTAAAACATTCTTATTCTGATGATATCTATGTGCCCAGAAACTGATTTAAAATGAACTTAATATAGCTACTCCCTGTAGCTGTACATTTGACAGCCAAGTTTCCAAGTATTCTAAGAAGTGAAGGTAAAATGAATTAAAATCATGCACATAGACACTTGGTGTATTATCAATGACATATAAATATATCAAGAAATTTTATCCAGGAAAAATGAGTATTTAGCATAAAATCTAGTATTTGTGTCAAATGGGATGACAGTTTCAATCATTCACAAATCCAATCATTTATTGATTCCTGTATAAATGACAGATAGTAACCTTTTTGATAAGAAGATGAAAATGAATATTTTCTTGTTGAACACGAGACTGCAACATATTCTGGGAAGTAAATATATAAACTATCAATCAAAATACTTCTGATAGGATGAATTTCTGTAGTATAGTAAACATTAAATAGGAGTATCAGGAAAACATATAAAGTCTATCTTTCATTTTGAATGAGTTGGAAAGGTTGAAGTGAAATATAAAGAGGTTACTGTTTGGCAAAGTTATTATTTTTTTTTTCTAAATGTGGCTTAGATGCTATGTAAAATATACATAAGCAAATATATTCTCTCTGGAGGGAGAATAGAGGAAGAGAACCCAGGAAATGCTCAAGCATCAATTTAATTTGGTTGGTGTGTAAGATATGTGGTGTTGTTATGTGCTGTCAAGTCTGGTCCAACTCAAAGTGACTGAACAACAAAATGAAACACTCCCTGATTCTATACCAGGAACATGATCCTATTTATTTTTAAGACCATTGTTGGAGTCACTGTGTCAATCCATTTAGTTGAAGGTCTTCCATTTTTTCATTCTCCCAAACATGATGTCCTTCTCCAGGGTTTGGTCCCACACAACAACATGTACAAAACACACAAGACACAATGTAGCCATGCTTGCTTCCAAGGAGCACTCTGGTTTCATTTCTTGTGAAATGGATCTGGATCTGTTTTTTTTTTTTTTTTTTTTTTTACTTTTTTTTTGGCAGTCCAAGTATATTCAATATTCATCTCTAGCACCATAATTCAAAATCATCAATTTTTCTCCTGTCTCCTTTATTCAATGCCCAGCTTTCACAAGCTCATGATGCAACTGAAAATACTATGGCATGAGTCAGGTGCATGATTGTCTTCAGTGTGACATCTTGACTTTTCAACACTTTAAAGAGTTCTTTTGCAATAAGTTTTCCGAAGCAATGTGTCTTGATTTCATGACTGCTGCTTCTACAAGTATTGATTATAGTACATTATAAAATAAAATCTTGGACAACTTCAATTTTTTCTCCATTTATCATGAAGTTGTGTACCAAACCAGTTGTAAGAAATTGTGTTTTATTGATATTAAGGCACAATCCATATTGAAGGCTGCATTTTTTGATCTTCATCAGTAAATATTTCAAATCCTCTTCAGTTTCAGCAAGCAAGTTTATATCATATGCATAGTGCAGATTGTTAATGAATCTTCCTCCAATCAGATGGCAAATTTTTCTTTATAAAGTCAAATTTCTCAGATTTGTTTCATTATGCCTCAATTCACTAAAATAAAAAAGACGTACACATATTTTAGTATTTATTTTTGTTGTTGTTGTTTCTTTGTTAAGGGGCGGAGTGTTTCCTACTAATAGGAACTCATTTCAAGATCTTCCCAGGTAATCAGTCTACTAGACACAGATAAGTAACCCATGCTCTATTTCTCATTGCCTGCTCCCTGTCTCTGTGGGAGTCAGTCCACTTTTTTTCCCTTTAATGGTAAATGTTAGTAGGGTACACAGTGATACAGCATTTGCTTTTTTTGTTATGAAACGATTACATGATTTTTGGTTGCACATTTATCAAACTTATAAGGTTTACGGAACTTTTTGACTCATATGTAGTAAAACTCATATACACATTTGCATTATGTCCCCCTATTTTTCCCATGTACTCATGAAGTTGCACCATTTAAATTGAGATTATCCTCTACCCATTTATCTCTCTAAATTGTTTTCCCTCCCCAGCCCACCTTTTATAATCTTTGCTTACCTTTGCTAGTCCCCTTCTTCTTTTTCCTCTTTATATTATCCATTCTTCACTAAATTTAACTGTGCATTTTTATATATCAACTTATAGGACTTTTTCTTCCTTTAAATAAGATTCAGCTCCCACATATGTGTGAGAACATGTGGTATTTCTCTTTTTGAGCTTGTGTTCACTTTAAGATGATATTTTCCAGTTTCATCCACTTTGCTGCAAATGACATTATTTCATTTTTTAATTGCTGAGTAGTATTCCATTGTATATAATGTACCATATTTTTTTCCATTCTTCTGTTGATAGGCATTTTGGTTGGTTCCATATCCTTGCTATTGTGAAAAGTTCTACATTGAATATGGAGATGCAGGTGTCTCTGTGGTATGATGACTCATACCCCTTTGGGTATATTCCCAGTAGTGGTATAACTGGGTCATATGGCAGTTCTATTTTTAGTTTTCTGAAGTATCTAAACATTGATTTCAAACTGGTTGAACCAATTTATAGTCTCACTAAGAGTGTAAGAAGATTCCCTTTTCTCCAAAACCTCACCAGCAATTGTTGTTATTTGTTTTATTGATCTTGGCCATTCTTACTGGAGTAAGGTGGAATCTCAGAGTTGTCTTGATTTGCATTTCCCTAATGGCTAGGGATATTG
>VMDO01035592.1:0-15933 GCA_007922755.1 Pedetes capensis | reverse complement strand
GGGGGGGAGGAGGGTGCTGGTGGGGAGGAGGAGAAATACAAAGGCCTTCATCTTCTAGAGAAATGTAAATTGGCCAGAAGTGATGATGCATACCTATAATCTCAGCCTGAAGCCTGAGGCAGAAGAGTCACAAGTTCAAGGCCAGTCTGTGGTATGGAGGAAGACCCTGACTCAAAAAACAACAAAACAAAAAATAAAAGTTGGGTATGGTATGGTAAGTCCAATATAAACACATAAGCAATGGCAGTGAGGCCTGTGAGGGAGAAATTTATTATACTTACAGGTCCCATAGATGAGACCATAGATGTCATACAGGGCCACAGGGCAAGTACTAATGTCCACCAGGGGAATATGACAGGATCCAGGAGAGAGCACAGGCCATGGCCTTTATTGAACTTTCCCCAGGAAAAGGTAAGATAAGGCAAGGTAAGCAGTGTAAGATTGGCTAGTTTGAATAACTTCTCAGACTCCAAACTATAAGAATGGTTCTAATTGTCTTGTGCCAGGTCCTATAAAGATTAAGGTGTCGGGCCGGGCGTGGTGGCACATGCCTGTAATCCCAGCAGCTTGGGAGGCGGAGGCGGGAGGATCGCAAGTTTGAGACCAGAGGTAGTCTGTGTAACTTAGCGAGACCCTGTCTCAAAAAGTAAAAAAAAAAAAAAAAAATGGGCTGAGGTGCAGCTCGGTGGTCCAGCACTTGCAGAGCATGCAGGCGCGAGGCCCTGGGTTCAACACCCAGTACCGCAAAAAAAAAAAAAAAAAGATTAAGGTGTCAGAGGAATATTGCCACATGTGATATACAGGCCAACAGTGAAGGTAAGGATCTGGCTTGGTTAGCGTTGCATCAGTCATTCTTCCAAATGTGTCCTATGCCATCTCTAGGAATTGACTAGTGACTAGTGACAAAGATCTCTCCTTGGCCAAACTCCAGCCAGGATCCTCTGAACCCTTCAGTGACTAGGCCTCAATCATGGTAGATAAATACTAGAACAAAGCACTGACATAATTTCTAACAGCTCAAGGCTGCATTCCTACAATTTTTGTGGAAAATTTAAATTAAAAGTTAAAGTGTCATAACGTTTGCTTAAAGTGTAACTACTGAAACTTAGTGTTCCTTGCTACAGACTTGTTAAATTTATCTTGCTGTGTATGTAAAACTTATCTTACATTCCACCCTGGGAGTCACCTCCCATCTCCTCACTCCCTATCTGCCTATTTCCATGACAACCTCCACCCTGTGAGTTACCACCTATCTCCTTGCCCCCATCTCCCTGTTTCTATGACAAATGAACTTAGTTCACTTAAAGTTTTGCCTAACCCACCTGCAGATGGTCATGTAGGCTGTGCATGTGTAGTTTCAGCCTACAACCCCCACCCTGCTATAAACTATATAACCCCAGGAAAACTAAAGTTTGGGGTCAGTCCTGAGAGGACCTGTTTCCTTGGGCTGACCTTGCTATAGCAATAAACTTTATTATTTTACCCAAGTTCTTTGTATCTCGGAAGTTCTTTTGGTCTTCCTTGCTGCAACAGAATGGCCTTAGCCTTTCTTAATGCACCTGGTTGTGAAAACACAAGACTGTCAAAAGAATTTATAGTGTGTTCTAGCCAACACCTCAACATAGGCCCCTATTTCCCAGTTTCTGGAGAAGATGTGAGTCTAACATCCATTGATTAGTGCCAGTTACAAAACACAGATGCGTTTCAAAGGGACTGACCCTCTTTCCAACTTTTGTAAATTGTCACTTCCTTGACTCTGTTAAGTCCCCACTCACACCTCTCCCCATTCCCTTAATCTCACCTTAAAATGCCCAGTCACTTTTCTGCCTATTAAAGTTGCATTCACTTCACACTGGACTCTTTTCCCAAATGCAAAATATGTAAATGATGAAAATCTGTCCTTGCCACTTTAACTAGTGCCAGGATTTATTTTTGACACTAGCCCAAGAGGCAGCAGTCTCACTCTAGCCAGAAAGTTTTTCTAAGATACCAAAACATGAAAATATACAGAAAATGCAAACTAGATACACAATACATTTGGTGATTAGTCAGATCTGGGGCATGCATCAATGTAGTTAAGAAGGGGATGGCTTCATTTGTAGTTAGGTTATTAGGGATGGTAAGGCCACCCATGGAACCAAAGAACAAAAGAAGAAAAGCCCAGGCTAAGAAGAAAGATACAGAGTTCAGCTGAATTTGAAGTGCCTTATTGCATGTGGAGACATGGAGTGTGCCAAGCTCTCAGTGTAGTGTTTATAATTAGTCATGTGAATGAAGAATATCCAGAAAATGAGTAGAATAGAAAAGAGTGACAAATGTGTAAGGTGAGTTAGCCTGGATTTGGAAGTCAGACCAACCAGGATTCAAGTCTCATTTCCACAACTTACCATTTCTGTGACTTAGAGGATGTTATTAGACTCTGAAGTTTAGTTTCCAAATCTGTAGAAATGATGCAATGCATTTCCCACTGAGGTTGATTGGGAGGGCTAAATCAAATAATGTAAGTAAATCACCTAGCACAGTTCTGGCAGGCAGGTAGTATTCCCTCAACAGGGGGATTTGTTTTGATTAGTTTTCTCCCCTAAATATGTTAGTACTATAAATAACCCCATGATTTAAATTTTCTCAGCAACAAATTAATAGTCAGATCTCCATAAACTGATCATTTGAACATGAGTCCTGTGGGATAATTGTTCCCCAAACACCTGGTCTGCATCTCAGCCTGTATATTAATGAGTGTTGCATAGTTTAAAAGACAATGTGACAGCCAGCCTTTCGTTACTATGACAAAAGAGCTGATATAAATGACTTACAACAGGAAGATGTTATTTTGGCTCAGGGTTTCATAGGTTTCATTCCATGGTCAGCTGGTTCCATTGCCATGATGTTCTGCTGCCTGTGGTATAGCAGAACATCATGGCACTGGTATAGTGTGGCAAAAGAAGCTGCCTATCTTATGGCAGCCAGCAAGCAAAGAGAAAGACACAAAGAGTCCTGAGACAAGAGGTGCCCTTCAAAGTCATGCCTCCAATGTCCTATTTCCTCCAAGGAGGCCCCAACTAAGAATAACACATTCAGCTATGAACTCAATGATTTCCTCTATGGATGAAGTTAGTGCCTTTATGATCCAATCACCTTTCAATATTGCCACCTCCAGGGGACCAAGACTTCTGCCCATGAGCCTTTGGGGGGTATATTTCATATCCAAACTCTAACAGACATTTTGTAGTCCATTTTATAATCACAGGTATCACAATTTAATCTAGATAATACCTTTAGTTATAATAGAAGCTACAGAATTGCAATCATGCATTGATGGATCTTTGATGAATGATTTACTGTATTTATGGGAGAGGGAAAGGAAGAGGGAGAGAGAGGTAGAGGGAGAGAGAGCCTCTCAGAAGCAATGCCTGATTTGTGAAGCATCCATTGAGCCAATTCTAGGGAGAGGAAACAGTCAATGCAAGACATCAGGCTTTCCTTTGAGTTACTAAAAGCACCCAAGAGAAGATTAAATGGTTTTAATATAATATTTTTAAATGTCTTGAAATTAAAATAACCAAAGCTTGAAATTGAGATCTGGGATGTGTGTATACTATATTATATCTGTAATATGATATTTTGCAGGTTATATATTAGGTTGGACCATATGAAATCTTCTATTTTTGATGCACTAAGTTGGTATCATTACGATTGATACAGTTCATATCTCTCTTACTATTTAATTGTCAGTAACTTTTGTGCAATTTGTCAAAACAAAATGATAAATGGCCCCAGAACCTTACTCTCTGACTCCTGTTATCTTTCTTATATAATTGGGATTAAACTTAGTTACTAAGGGAAACAAGCATAGCATGAAAAGTTAAAAGATAAAAATGAAGAATAACCTTGATGAAGACCTTGACAGAACTGTCGCCATGGACAGCACATACCACAGGTCACAAAATGTTACCTAATTGCACTCAACTGGGTGCATATATTGACTACTGTTGTCTAGAAAGAGACATTTGTTCTGCTTCTTGGCCCCATAATTTTGTTGTTGTTCTTTGTTGTTTAGGATACAAGTTGCTATCAATACTTAAAGATACAAATCCATAATAAGCCAAATATAGCACAGGCATAATCATTGGAACTATAGCATATCTTATTCAAAACATACTTTTAAAAATATTTATAGCTGGATATTATTATTTTTATATAATACAACATTTAAAACTTCTAAATACTTTTTTAAATACATAATGAAATACCATGTTGTTGTTGTTAGGTGCCGGTGAGTCGGTATCCGACTCATAGCGACCCTCATAGGGTTTTCAATGGCTGACTATTTTTCGGGATTGCCTTGGGAGTGGATTGCCAGGCCCTTCTCCCATTTTTGCGGTGCTGGGAATTGAACTCAGGACCTCAGAGACTGTAGCACTGCACCTAACAACAACAACAACAACAACAACAACAACAGTGAAATACCAGGCTGAATCACACTAAATTGTCATTTTGTGCATCAAAAATAGATGATTTCATATGGTCTAACCTAATATATAACCTGCAAAATATCATATCACAGATATAATATAGTATACACACATCCAGCTTTCACCCAAATAAAACCTTACCAATATGATGAACCACTTTCCAAAACCATGAAACCTCCAAGATCTCAAACTTACCTCCCCACCATCCCAGTACTGCCAAAGAGGTGCTATTATCGTAAATATCTTGATTATCTTTATGTGCATTTCTTTATATTTTATTCAAACAGGATCATCACTATCATTCTTATACAAGTTTCCCTGTGCAAATACATAGTTTTTCCTACGATAAAACCAAAGCATGGAGGTGCTGATGTATGGTGTGTACACTTTCTGCAGCTGAGAATATTGCCTGTGGTTCTCCAACATGACTGTTCTAATTTATAGTCTCATCAGCAGTTAAAAGTTCATGTGGATCCACATCTACACCAGGACATCATTTTCCAAAGTTCTAAATGTTTCCAATCTACAGGGTATAAGTGGTCTTTGTGGATTTAGTCTCATTTTATTAGTACTAAAATAATTATATATCAGGTATAAATGCTGCTGATGCCTACTTTAGGCTATATGTTTACTCTAACTTTATGAATTATCTAGATGAGTCTGGAGGTCTAACAGAAGGAGATCATTTAAGATCTATTTGAATGAGAGCAATGTGAATCTCTTGGGAGATAGGGAATACCTGTGCACACACTTAGCAGAAGGCAATATGGATAAGAGCTAAGGAGAGAAAGCGAATCAGTACGTTGTTTAGAAGCCTACTGACTCCTTTGGATCAGTCTTGTGGACCCATGACTCAATCCAGAAGAGAGAGAACAAACATAGAAGGGGTCTTTTAAAAAGTTATTTGTCCAAATCTCTAAGACATTGGAAACTAAAATCTGCAATGTTTTGAAGTTTCTGTAAGAGGGTATTTATTACCTTATAATGGCATGTGCATGGTGGCTGTCATGTTCCCTGGTTCACTCTGTCTGGCCAGGCTTCTGGAAGACAGTGCCCCATGGGCATGTTGCTGCTGAGGGCACAGATTGCCAGGCCCACCCCAGAGCTGCAAGCAGGATCCTCCCCACAGTTCATCTGTTCCAGATGTAAGACTAGTTTGGCTTCTTCTTAGACCACTCTTCTCTCAGCTTCAACCTCTCCCTTTCCATTGCCTCCCATCATTCCACCAAAATAAACTGTGTGTCAAAACATGACATTGTACTCCATTAATATGTGTAATGTTATGTTTTCCATATTGTTGAAAAAATAAATTTAAAATATGAAAAAAGCTCTCCCTTTATGTATATGCTATACAGAGAGAAAAGGGAAACACAGATTGCCTTCTCACATGCTTTGATGTAATTTTTAATTTGTGTTCCTAAAATAGGCAAAGGAGCAAATAGGTCCTCTTGATTATGATGGTCAAATTCAAGAGATTAAGAATATAAAAGGAACAGAACAAAGAGGAAAGTGGAACCTAACACTTTACTCCTGTTTGCAGCTATTTGTCATATGTTGCATCTAAGTGCTGTCTCAACACTGTAATCTTTTCCAGTGCTACCAGAACAACTTGTGCCTTGTGTACTCTGCCATGAGGCCCCATGCATGTCATCACAGGTACCCTATATTTATGAATAGTAGTATCAGTAAGAATTTTTTGTGTGTATGCTTTTGAGACAGGATCTCACTAAGTAGCCCAAGCTGGTCTCTTTCTCAAGATCCTCCTCCTGCCTGAGCTTTCCAGAGTGCTGGAATCACAGGCATGCACCAACATGCCTGGCTTCAGTAACTCTTTGAAGTCCACATAACTAGGTATATATATATTGAAGAATTAAATCTCAGCCTTTTGCTTTTGTGTAAGAAGAACTGATCTCTGTTAAGTAAAGAAGTAGTCCAACAAATCACTTTTCTTTGGAAGAAAGGATGGAAGATTAAAAAAGAAAAAGAAGAAAGTGATTATTTTGAACAGTTAAAAATGTTTTCAAATAACAATAATAGCTTCCACTTTGGGACATAATTATAAGCCAAACACTCATCTCCCTCTGTATCTACTTTTACCAGTGGAGTTGGTTACTTAGTATTACTCTCTGTCCTACTTACACCCATCTTTCTTTCCTCTGCTGTCTGATGTTGGTGCTAGGAATCTGTAAAACACATTTTTCAGATTCTACTGCCAGTGGTCAGCTGTCTTATAGCCTATACTAATAGGAGAGCCCATCAGGTGATCATAATAACCAAGTAGCACGGATAAGGGATGTCTGTCTGTCGTGGTACTCTCTCCCCCTCTCCTCTCCCTCTCTTCCTCCCCGCCATGCCACCCTCACCCCATTTTCTCTGTTTTCTCTTCTGCCTTGGTGCTTCTAGAAGCAGCTCTGGATGTTACAGAAAATTTTCAGAAGTCCCACTCTTGGCCACAGTGGTCCCTCCACAATCTCAGAGGAGAGTGTTTAACCGGGACCTTAATAGGTCATGTCCTTTCTTTTTTCCCAAGCTTTAGTAGCTTTGTCTGCTATTATTTGTCTCTGGATTACATCACTTCCCCCTTACACTTCCTCAGTGCTTTCAACACTTGTATAACTAATTCCCTACATTAAATTCTCTCTGTTAAAAACACATTGTGCTTTATATTTTTCTGATGGGATCTTGATGAGGCGCTTGTCTATTAATCAGTCCTCTTCCATCTTTTGCTAGTTTTCCAGGAGTGTGGAAAGGCAAAAACATCCCTGTATTCAAGAATCAGCAAATCCGCTAGTCATATGCGTATGCATACTAGATGTACACACGTTAAGGAACATTCTCAGAGAAGCATATCATAATTTTCTATTTAAAAAGGTACATGGACACAAATGCACAGAAGCATCCATATGAACCATCAGCTAACAACTACTACCTCAAGGTAGAGAAAATCAATAGTTTTGAATCTCCTTTTTATTTAAAAATATAATTTTGATCATTTTATAAAGATTTTTATTTTGAAAAAGTTCAGATATCTTCAGGTTACATCACTACTTTATAGAATATTTCATAATCATTAATTTTATCTTATTGAGTACAATATGTAATATAACTAGGAGGTAAAATACCAGATATAGTATAAAATAATGTGAAAAACATGCCTTTCTGATACTACAGTTAGTGTTTATGAAATTAATATTTTCAGTATTTAAGTCAATTTTATTACTTTGTCACATTGCCCTTTCTTCTATTAAAGTATCAACTCTCCTGTGATCAATTCTAATGTAAGATATGCTTACAGCCATTAATATGATACTAATTGGAGGTAAATGATAAATGAACAAAGGACTTTGAGTCAAAATAAAATAAAGGCCCAAATGTAACTGTAATTACCTCTCCAAGGCACCTGTTTTTACTGTAATTGAACAGCAGGATGCTACATGATTCCAAAGAACGTCTAAAAGGAATAAAGCAATTTCCCCCCAACAATTTAAAGATTGAGTGACTCCATTTCGTTGGTTTGTGCTACAAACTTAATGCTATTTAAATGTATTTTTTACAGTGTGTTAATAATAGTAATAAAAAAAGGGGAAAAAATGACAACATACAGCTACGTTATAACAAGCAGATGGTGGCTAGAGATGGGCTGTTCTCCAACTGTTCCCATTCTTTCCAATTCATGATCAGTAAAAGGAATAAACATGTGTGTTCCTCTGTCTGCCGTAATATCCCAGTTATAAGATATAGAACTTCAATGCCTTTCCAGATGAATATTCTATACAATAATTATTTATCATTCTAAATTTAAGATTGCTAGTCCAAACCGTGAATGGTAATTCAGAAGATTCAGGAATATCATTCCCATGAGATTATAGACAACATTTTGCCTATAATTAGGATAACTCCATTAAAAAGACTACGGGAGAACAATGATTTATAGAAATAATTTCTTAATTAAAACATTTTTATCCCCCCCAAACTTCTTTGATGGTAAGTTGTTTAAATGAACATTATGTAGAGTAACCAATTATAAATATTAGTATACATATTTGTGGTCTGATTATGGAGAACTTTTGGGGACATGAATGAATCAACACTGGTTTTCAAAATCCACTTGGGGATATATGTAAGGAAATATATACTGTAGTTCAAATAGATTCACCCCAGTCGTAAGGATTCTGTGTTCTTTGCTTACCAGTTAGTTTTTTGAGAGAGTAGTTTTCTTTTCTTTTTTCTTTTTTGTGTTACTAGAGGATTGAACCCAGGGATTGGCACATGCCACGCATGTGTTTTGTGACTGAGATGCACCCCCAGTCCCTTTTTTAAAAAATTTGAGACAAGTTCTAGCTAAGTTTACATAGGCTACCTCTATCCCTGAACCTGCTATCCTCCTGTCTCAGTCTCCTACAGGCATGTGCCATGGCACCCAGCACCAGTTGTTTTTGCCACACAAATCAATGTCTATTCTTGTTGTTCTTAGGTGCCATTGGATCGAGTCTGACTCATAGCGACCCTGATGGGGTTTTCAATGGCTGACTGTTTCGGGATTGCCTTGGGAGTGGATTTCCAGGTCCTTCTTCCATTTTTACGGGGCTGGGAATTGAACTCGGGACCTCAGAGACTGCAGAGCAGTGCTCTACCAACTGAGCTAACAGGCTTACCCCAATATCTATTCTAATTATTTTCATATCACCTAGATTTGTTACATTCTTGGCATCCTATTAGATTAGTGTCAAGAAGAAGTTATTCTTTTCCATTGTAATACCATCATTTCTGAAAATGTACCTGAATTACATAGGCCACTTTTTAATCACTAATAGACACCTCTTCATTTTGCTAAAGAAACCTACACTATTCACAGAATCTGATACACATTCATACTGAAGTGTAAATGACAGCCACACAAATGAGTATTATAGTTATAAGTGCAACTTTTTTGTTTAAACATAAAACATTGTCAGCTGCTCTTCCATAATACCACTATTGCCACAACTCAGACTCTGCAAGGCCCCAGTTGGACTCCCACAACAGAGAAAAGTTTACATATAATCCCCAAGTACCTTTCTTAATAGATTTCTCTCCTTTCTCCACAAAAGGCCTTAATTTTTTATATTTAATAGGTATATTAGCTAGTCTTATCATGAACCTTTCATCTTTATGCCCTTCACTTTTTGGTAATAATGGTGGCTTTGTCTCTATTATACCCTCCAGCATCATTGTAAACAGAAACAACAAGGCAAAAGGGAAACACCACTTGAGTCTCTTCCTTTGTCATAGTCCTAGGAACTCCTGCCTAAGAAAGCAAGCAAGAAAGAAAGCAAGAGAGAAAGATTAATTCTGATGCAAAAGAGGAAAAGAGGAGAGGAATCGATAAATCCTTCATGCTCATATCTCAAAAGGAAGGAAGGAAGAAGAGAAGGAAAGAAGGAAGGAAAAGGGAAGGGAGAATGGGAAGAAAGGAGGGAGATGAAAGGGAAGAAGGGAGGGAGAAAGCAGGGAGGGAGAAGGAGATAAAAAGTAAAAATTTTTAAGCATTAACCTTATTTGCAACAAAAAGTGGTTACAATTAATATTTACATTCTATAATAGTGAAAAAGGAATATTAGATACTAAAAGGTAAATTAACGCAGAGAAAACGTTTCTGAGGGCAGCAGTTAGGTAATGCTAACCAGATAAAAGCCTTATCTTTTGTTTAACATCTTAATGGGCACCCATGAACTCAGAATAGTAGAAGCCTAAAACTTGAGAAAAGTTTAAAGATTTACCCTTTAGGGTCCAGGTGACTCCAAAAATGGTAGTGATCCAAGATCTACAAAGGAACCCTCCATTGCAACAGCTCTTTATAGCCTTTTAAGACCAAAAGAAACCCCATGTCAACTCTTTTACATATCATAATTTATTTCATGCCCAAAGCCTGGAAGGAATCAATAAAAGAAAAGAAGGTGTTGGGGGCATGAGCCAAAGTAGAAACTAAATGAGACAGAGCTCAAAAGCTTACAAAACCACAATGGAACAAGATTGTTAAGAGTCTATGTCCATTCAGCACAAAGCACAATAGCTGGAAAGAAAATAAATTGAGAATCAATAACCTCAAATTCTGAAATTGCCTGAGAACTTTGGGCATTGATATTTATCTTTCCTTTTTAAAGCAATGCACAGCAGGGTCACACAGTTGCGTGGAAACCACCGTGTAGGATATGTTATCTTCCCCAAAGCCCTAATAAATCTTATTTTGCCTCATGTCACAAACACTGCCATGACCACACACATCTCTTGATGTGAGAACATGCGTCTGAAAAGAGTGGAGGTTATAGCACACTATAATTCTGTCCATATATTTCTATTTCATTTATATGTTGCCATTTTTTCCAAAATGTGACTGTTAGAAAGAGAAAGAAACAATTCAGTAGTTTCCACTCCCCTTCTATTGTTTTTCTTCCTCCTCCTTTGCCTTCTAGTGGGAAAAAAAAAATTCTCAAAAGATTCTCAAATGATTTCACATCATCAAAAATATAGTTCACTTGAGGCCAGCAGATCTTTCAAGAAGGAAAGAAAAACACTCTGTGATTTAATCCCAAATCCTTGGGTTTCATTATTACCTGTTTTGAATTTAGTTTGTCTCTCAAAATTGCCAAAAGTCCTAAAATCTCTCTGATGGTCACAAATGCTCTTTCAGAAAGCATTTTCCCCACTCAGTGGACAAGAAATACCGTATAGATAACACGACTGTGTCTGCAAATAGCGGGACTCCAGGACCATCTCTGGAAGATTAGAAAGGGTGTTAGGTAGATTCCTGCCTAGATTAGACCTTTGCTCTTGTCCAGAATTTGCTAGAGTATATTTAGGATATATTTAAAGATTTTCACACTTTAACGTGGGTGAAACAAATAAGGGAAATGTTTGCTAAGGATTCTGTTTCTCTGTGGTGACTCCAAAGTGAGGCTCGCTATGGACAAGCATTTTATTTCATGAGACAGGATGATTGCAGTGAACTAAGTTAAGGAGTTGCATAGATTCTGAGGTGACTGCCTGCCCATTCCAACCTACACCATCCCAGTGTGGTCCCAGGGATCCATTCTTTTTGCCAAAATCCTAATGGAGGCATTAAAAAAAAGTCAAGAAGCAGCAGCTGCCAAGCTCTCTCAGAGTTCTTTCCTTCCAGAACAGTCAACATTCCAGCTTGTATTTGTTTTCACCCAAATAGCTAGCCACTTTCTTCTGAAACAGAAATTGTAGACAAAAGTGAAGAGGATAGAATTTGAAAAATATCATCTACTTCAATCCTTCACATTGGGGAATGTTTCAATCATCCAGAACAAATACCTACTTTCTAGAAGACCTCAAAAGGGGAAGGGATGAGAGAAAGGAACAATTTACTGAGCACCTAGTATATGTAATCTCAACATCTGCAATATCCCTTGATACTAAATTCCATCACCTTCACATTAAAAATTATCCTTCTTATGCCTGATTCTAATCTTCCATGTTTTTCCTACAATTATTATATAATTATATGTATGCTGTCTAGAGCATAAAGAATAATTATACAATGAATCTCTTCAATATTTTTGTACAGGTGAAGACCATAATCAAAATACCCTTTTGACTTCCCTAAAGTCATAACCCAGTACCATTTTCCATTCTTCATACATTCATTTTCATTCTTTTAAGTATCATGCAATTTTCCATTTTTGTGTTGTTGTTAGATGCAGTTGAGTCAGCTCCTACTCACAGTGACCCTATGTACAACAGAACAAAACACAACCGGACACTGTATCATGGATACAACATTTTGCATGTTTAAGCATATTGATGCAATCACTGCATTAATCCATCTAGTTCAGCGTATTCCTTTTCCTCATTGAACAACTACTCTATGAAACATGATGTCTTTCTCCAGGGATTGGTCCCTCCTGACAACATGTCCAAAATAGATAAGATCCAGTCTACCCATCCTTGCTTCCAAGGAGCACTCTTGTTGCCCTCCTTCTAGGATGGATCTGTAGGTTCTTTTGGCAGCCCATGGTATATTCACGATTCTTCTCCAGCACCGTAATTCAAAAGCATCAATTATTCTCCTGTCACTCTTACTTACTGTTCAGCTTTCACAAGCATATGATGCAACTAAAAATACCAAGGCATGAGTCAGGTGCACCTTCACCTTCAATGTGACATCATTACTCTTTAAAGAAGTCTTTTACAACAGCTTTTCCCAATGCAATGTGTCTTGATTTCTTAACTGCTGCTTCCATGAGTGTTAATTTTAGTCCCAAATTAAACAAAATCTTGGAAAATCTCAATCTCTTCTCCATCTGTCATGAAGTTGCTTACTAACCTAGTTGCAAGGATTTTTGTTTCCTTGATGTCGAGGTGCAATCCATTTCTGTACACCTCTATGAATATTGGAAAATTAAATAAAGGTAAAAGATTACTTCATAGTTTCTTACCTGTGGTAATTTTTTCTCTACACTAAGTCAAGTAAATTTGTTTCCGTAATTGCATTACACAGTTGACTCATTGAGAATCTACTCAATCAAGCCCCAGGTCTTTTCCTTTTTTAGTCTTCTTATGTACAGACAGTGCTTCCTTAAACTACATTTGTATTGTTTACACTTCTGTCCCTAAGTAACTGAGCAAACATACTGGGTTATTGCTAGGGGATGTAAGGAACTAAAGACAACAGGTTTAAAACAATCACAAAAAAACAATTAAAATACTTCCCTCTAGCACCGACTTTAGAGGAAGTTTCAAAATGTTGACAAACGCTTTTGATAAATGTGCCCATTGGCTTGTGTGTATGTATTTGTGTGTATGTGTTAACATCTCACTAATAAAAGGCAAAATCTTTAGTGCAAATGTAGCTATTTGGATACAAATAACAACAAAAATCCAGAGAGAGAAAGGTAAATCCTAGCTCCTAAGCAGCTTTTCCAGCTAGCATATGGGGATATGTCACTATAAAGGAGACTGATGATAACAGACTGTCTTAGATAGTAACTACATGATTATCTCTTTAGGAAGCAGGAATCTACCCCAAATAAATCCCATCTTTATGAGATATATACCAATTTAGAAATATACTCAGGCTTAATAAAAGTTCCAAGTTTAACAACAACAGTTGTTTTAGGTGCCGTCGAGTCGTGTTGGACTCATAGCAACCCTCATGGGGTTTTCAATGGCTGATTGTTTAGGGATTGCCTTGGGAGTGGATAGTCACATCCTTCTCCCATTTTTGTGGTTCTGGGAATTGAACCTGGGACTTCAGAGCCTGCAGAGCAGTGCTCTACCAACTGAGCTAAATCCCAGCCCCTTAATAACATTAGGAAAGTTATAATTACATTGATTAAAAGTGACAGCAATTCTTTTGACCAATTGGAATTATTTCCAGCTTGTATATTGAAACATCACTCAACTTTTTCTCAATCAAAATATGTACTCTTTACAGATTGTGTGGAATTTATTGAAATCTAACTCAACAAAAGGGAGGAGCTTAAATTTTGCTCTTCTTTGACATTGACTTTATTCTGATCTCAGTAGCACAAAAATTCAGATATTTTTGAATCAGACACTTCCCCATTTCATATGATTGGTTGTCATCAAGACACATCAAAGTTTAACTTGAATCACTTCTTATTCAACACTTCCTCTTTTCTTCAGTAACCAACACAAGCTATATCTTCCTAATCTCAATAGTCTGCTCATCATTTCATACAATTCTCAAGCAACTTTTGTGACATTTATCTATCTTCTTTTTCCTGATAAAATGATATTCTTTAAATATTTCTATCATTTTTCATTTTTTGTATCAAATCTTTACTTCTGTCTCAGTTAGGCCATTAGTTTAGAAATTACAGAAACCACAATAAGGGAAGTAATATATAGTCATATGACCACACATAGACACTAGGGTCCTGGTTAGCCATGGACACCAATAAAAACAAGGTAAAAATCTGCCCATCACTGAAAAGATGGAGAGATCTGATACTAGTAATAATCTGCAGTCCTTGCATAGCAATATAGAAATTTATTGTACTTTTTAATGACTCTAGTTTTAATATGCTTAGATAGAAAAACATAGTGTACTTAGTCCAGATCCATGTTTTTAAACTATGCCCTGAAGAGGTTTAAAATTCAGCCAAGATGCACTGAGGCCACTCTTGAAACAAAAAATTTTTACCAATACGAATTCTGCCTTTTCAATTTCTCTTCAATAAGTTAACACATTTTTTATATATTGCATATAAATAAATGTGTATTTTCCTCTATATCACACAGATTAGACATTAGGCATTTTCTTATCCAGGATAGGCAAACATTCTCCTTATAAAGCCCAACAATTATTTTTTAAGTCAAATGGTAAAAAGTAAAAAAGCAGAAGATTGAAACTCTTCTCGTGTTATTAGATAAGAAATAATAACTATAAAATATGGTCTGATATGCAAAAAAAGTTTTTAGAGAAGATAATTTACAGACAAGTACACTTAAATGATAGGAAAATGCATCTTCAGTTTGCACTTAATGCTAGATCTCAATGTTTGTACCTTCCTGAAGTGTATTTATGACTTCCTACCAAATCTTACAGTGCCATGGGGAAGAAAGAATTGTATTTTTGAATTCCCCAAGCATTCTCCACACCCGTACACTGAGTCTTTATCCTTGTCTACTGCATGTTTCTTGGCATTTAGGATCTTAGAACATTTTCAATGGACAGAAAGTTGACCTCCTGGGCCTAGCATACAATTGAAATTACAATTCCAAGTGAACACCCACTCAATCCCTTTGTCGGTAATCCTTGCCAAGGTTTTAATACATAAGGTGAAATCTCCCAAGGCTAGAAGTTTTTCTTGGCAGAGGAACTTCAAGCGGCTGGAAAATCCTTTGAAAGAAGGACCTAACTTTTTTTTTTTTCCTTTTTAAATTTTTACACATTAAAGCTTTAGCTTTGCCAGTTGTATCTTCATGGTTCACTCTACAATATCTAGAGGCTACAGAGTTAGGCTCTTATGAGGTTTTGCTACAGTGATATTCATTAAAGGACTACATGTGATTTACACTCTCAGACATAGCCAAAGACCCTAGCACTCACATTCCCAATCTGCCTCCAGTGATCATTTTAGTTTTCTATTTCCTTTCTCCGAATTTAGGTGCAGCATCCACATTGTTATAATATTTTTCACTCATTCTTTTACTCCTCATTTGTGAATGTCCTGTCTCTCTGTTTCAAAATTTATGTTATTTCTATTCCTTTTGCATTTTATCAAAGTGTCCATTAAATTATGCAAATATGAAGAAAACTTATTTTTAAAACCAATTTCTTTTAGCTATATTGTGCTGTCATAGTGACCCAATATGAGGTCACATTATTTCTCCTGGCTAAATCTAGGACTCATTTTTCTATTCTTTTATTTTCTTTATATTTTATTCTCATTTGTGACTTCCATACTAATAATTTACTATTCTATTCCAG
>VMDO01035591.1:0-15931 GCA_007922755.1 Pedetes capensis | reverse complement strand
ACTTTTTTTCTTTCATTTAGATTTTTAAATAATAATATATCATGTTTACAAGATCAAAGTCCTTTTTATTTTCCAAAAATGGAGTTGTCATAATAAATATTTGAATAATACATATGTACATACATACATATATCCAAGCCTTGTATTTTAACTCCATATGGCAGTGTGATTTTGAGTCCATAACATATACTTAATTGTAATTAGATCATTAAATCCCTTACTTTGTTAGTAATACTTAAAACAATTTCTGATTTTCCAGCATTTACTATATGCCAGGTATATGCTACTTATATCATATGCCTTTGTACATACAGACATATATGTCAGGTATATAATTTTATAAACATTAGTATATATTACACATAGTATATATTATAAATTGTTATTATTTATTATTATATCAAACTATTTAGACAAGTATTACTACTGACATTTTACAAAGAGAAAATTTTACTTAGCTCACAGCTCCAGTAAACATCAGAGCCAGAACTTAAATCATCCTGTAAAGTCTGTACTCTGCCCACTATGCCATGTTTCTTGCCACCCATAATTCCCATTAAGTGTATTCTATCTTGTTATTCAAAGATTATGAAAATGAATAAAACCCAAACACACTAAAATCATTTTAGTATTTCCTAGTTAGACAATGAAAGGTCTTAGCAAATACCACAGCTATTAGGAAAATGTCTTTTTCATCTTGACACAAGACTGAAACTCTGAAAAGTTCTGCTGTCATATCTCTGTCTCTGCTTCCTCATCTTTGCTGCATCCCACACAATAAGTCTAAAGTCTTGAAGAACAGAATCCCAGCTGGCCCAGGAAGCATATAGAAAGAAAGCAGATGCATGCTGAGCCCTGCCCCACCATTGTGGTTACTATTAGACAAGGAAGAAGCAATGGAAAAGTCAAGAATTGTTTTCTTAGAAAATAAGTCTGGCGTGATCTTCATATACTACCAGGGTCAAATTTCCTCCTTATGCACAAGGGAGTTACTGCTACAAGTCCCCTGCCCCTGGACACTCAAGCAAGTGGGCTCTGGTAAAGGTACCCAGTGTTCCCCGAGAACTGACATAGGAACTGTTAAAGGGACTTTGTCACAGATGACTTATTCCTCACAACAACTTCACAAGGAACCACTAAAGACAGCTATCAAGCCCCATTGCTGGCATTCATTTCTGGGCCTTGTTTGACCCTCAAAACTTATGCTATAGTATGTCCCACAGAACTTGAAAGGAGAAAAATATATTGACTGTCAGCAGCAATGTCCTTTGTGGAAGTAGAGATTAGCAAAAATGTGCTCCTATCCCAGTGACCACTATTATGATTTGTCCCTATGTCATAGATATAAGGTATAATAACAGATGGCTGGGATAGATCCTCATCTTTGCTTTATGTAGCAAATTCCAGATCAAGGTCTAATATATAGGATGTGGCTTCAGGCATGAACTTAGAAGAAGTGGAAATGTATACAGATTTCTTAGGAGGTACTATTTCTTTTACTCTGAATAGTATAAAGCTTTATGATCCAAACCATAGTCATAGAACTAACAAAAATAGTCACTGTTTATGAACCAGTCCATGAATATTCATCCTAATCACTGTACAGTAATCAATTAGTAGTATACACAACAAGAACAGTATGAACTCCAAGGCTACAGATTGTGGAACTGAATAAATCATGATTTTTAAATGGCATAACTAAAGATAATGCATATTCCTTTCTGGATGAAAATTCATTTTATGTTCCATCATGGAATAAATATAGAAAAAAATAAACAAAATGAAATTTAGACTTTAGTGTCTATTTGTAGGGATACAGGTCAAGAAAGATATTATTCACATTATTTTATCAACCACATTTAAAATGTGGTTTCAGTATTCATTACTTTGCTTAAGACTAAAAGATAAAACCATGAGCTTACAAAATGTGTTTTTAATGTTTTAGATAATGCAACAGGCTTTTAAAAGTATGCAATAATGCATTGGTCATATTACTAACAGAAAGGTTTAATGAATTTTCTGGTTATTTTTAAGTTTACCAGTCATAATATCAAGTGGTATAATGTGTTTTGGTGGTTTAGATTGTTAAGTATGATGTTTCAACCAATTGTTGCCAGAAAATAAAATGTTAATCGGGATCAAGAGCTGCTATAAACAAACTGGACTAGAACTACTAATGGAATAAAATAGAGCAACCACAGTTATGCTTCTTTAAAGTTATCTGTGACTGAAAGTTTGATACAATTAGCGTCAGACATTCGCTGTATCTTTTTTGGAACTGTTTTAAGGTATTCATCATTTCACTGTTCTAAATTTCTTACACCTTTCACCAAAAAAAAAAAAAAAAAAAAAAAAAAGTCTAAAAAGAGCAGTATAGTGTGGAATAAGCAGATGGGATCCTGAACAAACTGCCTAAGTGCAAGTCACACTCCAGACCTAAAATGGCTGAGTTGCAGGATAGTGTTGCTTGGTGACCAAAACAGTATCTCCTCAGCCACAGAGCAATCTAAACATCAGTGACAGATAGGTCCCCACAGCTTCAGACATGGTCAGGACAAATACGAAAGGGCATGTTTATCTTTTCCAGTAGTCAACATATTTTACTTTAGGTCAGTGGTCAAACACTCTATTTTAACCTCAGCTAAGTTTAGGGGTTAGAGGCAAGAATATTCGCAAAATGACATCTCTTCTTTTGGGGGTAAAGGAGATAAAACAAAGCTTCTTTAACTATGAGACTTGTTACAATTAAGTCTATGGGGTGTGTCAACTCTGTTCTTGTATAACCTCCCAGTTGCTGTTTCCCTTTCTTTCATTACACCGAAGTAGTTAATTAGCCCAGGCCTGTCCTCTCCCTTTTCTCTTTCCCCTTTTGCAGAAGTAATAATGTCTAATTATCAGCAGCAGTGGATTAGTGCAACATCAGGAGCAAAGCATCCCTCACTGACAACAAATCCAGCCTTGAACCCTCAACACTCAAGTTGCTTGTAATGACAGTCTGCTTGAAAATACCATTCAAATACAATACTTCATTTCAACCAAAATTAGAAGATAATATATTTTTGTCTTCTTGATGATTGTATACCTGCTATTATGAAGAAAAATCAACTTGTTTTTAAGGAAGAAATAATTTGAGATGTGGGAAAAGAGGATAAAAAGGATTTACTTGTTTTTAACTCATTGAAATGATGATTGGCTGTCTCTCAGAGAAGGTGGAGCCTGTAATTCTATATCAGGAACAGCAGAAAAATTTCATAAACAGCAGTACAAGAGTTCATGAATTAAAATCCTCTTCAACATTTCATAACAGGCTTGAATGAAAAGTAGAGCTCTTAAATACTACATGGAAATCATTATCTAAAATTATCACCTGACAGATTACATTGTCTCCCATAAATATATGGAATCTTTAGTGAAAAGAGAAACACATGTCACTTCATTATTACTCCTGGAGTTGTCACTGTATAGTAGATATCTTAGCTGTAACTCTTTAACAACTCTTCATTAATTTTTGACGTAAAGATATGAATATCAGAGCATGTGAATGCTGCTTTGAATAAATCACATCCATGAGCATCCTAGTGCTTCTAAAACTATTTCAGAACCTTATTGACAATTTTAATTAATGTTTTAAAAGGACACACATGTTAAAACACATAATGGACATAGACAAATCTATACAAGTATGAACTTATGGGATACATACACAAGTGAATCTATCTGACAGCTAAACAGAGCAGCCTAAGTTTAATGAATAAACTTCCCAGGCAGCAATATTTCTTCAAACCATATGATATTATTAAATAATACTTTAATTAGCTTAGTTGATTATTTTATTCATTCAGCTAGACTTCTGATTTACTTTGTCCAACAATAAACTGTTTATCCATCAAGTTCTTAATGTTACTCCCAATACAAATGAATCAAAGCAATTCATTCTCTACAACAGACTTCTGGCTCATGAAGATGTAAATAAACCTCAGTTCTAACTCATGCCAACCTTATTCTCATCATTTAGTAAAAGCAAGACAATAATCTTATCATTATCTTTAGCAGGGCCACAAGTTAAAGAAGACTACATTTACAAATCTACCTCCTAGAAACCTTCCAACAATACCCGACTTTTTAAAAAGCAGTAACTTTATATGTTTCCAGCTTACTTTCATTTCCATTTCCCATTTTTCATATACATTCCAAAAGAAACATACATTCTTCAAACAACTATTCCAAATTAATCTTGGGAAACCATAATCTGCTTGCCGAACCTGAAGGAGTCCTCCAAATAATGCTTTGAAAAGCCTTTCGTGCACACATTTGCAATTTAATATACCTCCGTTAGAGCATAGCCTTCCAGATGCCTCCTCCTAGCATCCTCCAGGAACATTGCTTAGGTGCTTAGGGAAACCGTAAACGGGAGGGGGAGAAAAGAGCAAAAGCTCAACAAATACCTAAGCAAGGCAAAAATACAAAGGATACCAGAGAGCTTCCCCCACCCCTACTCCAGGGGAGTACCCACCACGGTGTGAGCCAGAGAGGTCTTAGGCATCAGATCTGAAATCCTACTTCTAGCCCACAGTTCCCATCTTCTTGCAAAGGAAACCAATGCTGCTGCCGCTCCCCAACCCCAGGGCATCTGCGTGTGAGGCTGAGATACACTTGGCTCTCTCCACCAGTACCTCGAAGCGCCTGAGCTAGAGATTGGTGGGCCGTGCGACTAGAGCCACCTGAGAAAGAGGAACAAACACACACACCATTTGATCCTGCCCCAAACCCATCTCTCTTTGTTGTTCATCATCTAGCTGCAGCTTTATTTGTGCAACTGGCAAGTGAGGAGGAGAAAGAGGGGGCGGGGAGGAGGACGCTCCAGGACCTTAGGTACAACCTAAACAGTCGTGGAAATGATCCTGGGGAGTGATGCAGGCATTCGGACTCCCCGGTGTCTCCTGGGCGGCGGTCTGACAATAAAACCCTATAGTGTCCAGGCGAAAAGCCTACATCCATCGCTACCACCACATTCGGGCTTTGTGCCAATGAGGAGACACTGTAGACTATCGATCAGAATCTTCTGTTACCAAGGCGTGCGGCTGGGGGTCCAGCCTGGCCTTTATGTGCAGTGGCGGTGGTGGGACACGCACCAGGCGCCCAGCGAAGGACGTGGGACAATGGCCCGGCCGAGAACGCGGGACGCCGCCCAACGCGGGGGAAGAACGAGCCAGCCGCGGGTCCTGGAGCCGCGAGGCGGGGAGGGTGGCCGGCTCTGGAGATGCGCTGTCGCTTTAAAATAAAGGACCACAAAGACTCCTCAGTGGGGAAATTGCGCCTGGCTAACGCAAGTGGGGACGACTTGGGGAGGGGGTTGGGGAGGGTGGGGGCACACGAGCCAACAGTGGCTCACGGTCCCCCGCTTCCCCCTCCTCCCTCCCTGCAGGGCTGCTCGGGCAGACAAATAACAGAAGAAGGCGACTCACTCACCGTGGTCTTGACCGGCACGTAGAGCACTTGCTTGGCGCCGCCGCCTCCCCCGCGGACCTCCTCCGGCTGGCCCAGCTGGAATCCCTTCGATTTGACCCAGAATTTAAATTTGGCGTTGTCCGTGGAGCTCGACTCGGAGCCGTTGAGGAGCTGGACTATCCGCTCGTATTTTTTACGGGTCACCGTCTTGGTCTTGCCTGAGTCCCCGTAAGTCCTAAGGCACCAGTCCTGGAACTGGCGGTACATGTCGCGCTCGCTCTCCATGTTCCCGGTGCCCGGCAGTCGGCCGGATGCGCCCAGCTCACTTCGCACCTGTTCACCCCGGGCTCATGAAAAATGCAGCCCAGGCCACGATGTGGGGACGCGAGGTCCCGGCCGCCTCGGGAGCCTGCCTCGGGTTGGGTGGGGGGAGGAACAGGGAAAGGGGAGGAGGGTCCGGTTGGGCACCAGCAATCAATGCCCTGTGCTACCAAGTCGGTTTCATTCGTAATTGCAACGGATGTCTTGGATGTTTTGCTCGTCCCGTTAGTGCTCGGTCTCTTTAATATCGTGTGACCGGGACCATCCCAACAACATCTTGTCCAGAGGAGCTGGGTTTTGAAAAATTAAAATCCTATTATTTGGCTTATTAAAAATCCCAGTATTGACTCGGGTGGTCCCTTGGGCTCCGTCCAGGGCAGGGCAGGTGGAGCGCAGCGCCGCCTCCCCGCGCGCGCCCCAGCCGCTTCCCCAGCCACCCGCCCCGCGTCCAGGAGCGAGCGCAGCGCCTCTCCCGAAGGCAGCCACCCGGCCAAGCGCCTGCGAGCCCAGAAGGGCACACGCGTCCCCGGGTTCTCTTTCCTCCTGAGTCCTGCTCTGCTTCGGCCTTCTCTGCCACAGGCGTGAAGGGAGGAGAAACAGAGAAAGTTCTTACCTGTAGTGCTGGTAAGCCTATCAAATCCTGTTTCATGGGAATTTTAAGAAAACCAAGGTATTTTAAAACGATTTAAAATGGCATTTCTTCGGAGGTATTGGGCTAAATCCCAGCCCCGCGTGTAGGTTCTAGGAGTTAAGTACCAGAAATTAGCAAAGCATTCAGAGAGATTTGGCCATAGTTCTGTAAGACAGATGTAGTGCCCCAAACAGAGATGCGATCCAGGGGGATGTGGGTAAGCGAAGGCAGGCGGCTGGCGGCGGATCCCCGGGATAACGACGGAGTCCCCAGACAGGACTACTCTTGTTTCTGCTGAAGTAGGTACAAGACACAGAAGTAAGTTTATGATACAGATGCTTGAAACCCTTTGCATGAAATTAAAATTGAGAGAAATCTTTTTCCCCTCGCTTGGCCACAGTTTGCTGTTCACACGGGAGGTCTCGGTTGTCTATTTTGCCCCCTGCCACGTCATGGACACCCCCTCCAGTGCTCAGAGTAGCCAAATCTGAGTTCCTCTGGACGATTTTCCCAAGCAAACGAAGAAGTCAGCGGTTCATCCATTCGGGATTTCCATCCATATGCTACAGTGCTGGAAATAGAGGAGTTCCCATCCTCCTCGCGCAGTGGCTGCGGCCGCTCCTCTTTATTCTACTCCCTGCCGAGGCCCGCGCTGGTCCCAGGGAGCGGCCCTGCCAGGAAGGCGGACCAACCAGTGCCCCGCGCCAGATCGGCGTCGGAGCCCACCTTGGCCACTCTTCGCGGTCTCCCAGACGAAAGCCACGGAATGGTAACCCTGAGTGTCTGTGCCCGCCGCACCGCAGCTGGTCCCGGCACTTGCAAAATGGTCAGTGGCTCCTGTTCGGCCAGGCTGAGTATGTGCGTGTGCGCGAGCGAGGGAGCGAGGGTGTGTGGTGTGCAGGGGGTGCGCTGTGTGTGCGCGCGTCTCCGGGAAGGTCTCGCGGCGGCTGGAGCAGGGACTGACAGCCCCGGCGGAGCGCGAGCAGCTCCACTCACTAAACCTCTCGCCTCTCCCCTCACCCCCACCCCTCCTACTCCCCTCTCCTCCCACCCCCACCCCTCGGTCCCTTCCAAGCACGCTGATTGGCCAATGGGACAAAAGTTTCTGTGGAGACGGCTGGGCGCTGACGTCACGGGCAGAATTGTCCCATTTAGGGATCCCGGGGGCAGTGCGCATGCTGCAGGCTGCAGGTTAGAGGCAGGAGGAGGTAGCTGCGGGCCGGGCGGCAGCCAGGTGGCGGAAAGGAGCACGCCGCATCCAGGTGGGGGGATGACTCCAGCAGGGTTTCCATGGAGATTTCCTCTGGGTCTAGCCTAAAAACAGCAGATCAGCTGACACCATTAGCTCAGGACCTAATTACTGCTTATTGGAGCAACAAATGAGGGAGAGGGCCAGCTGCAAAGGAAGAGTTTTATCCCCCCTCCCCCCCCCCCCCCCCCCCCCCCCCGCCCTCTCCTCCTTTCTCCCCCTCTCCCCATCGCCTTTGAGTCCCGGGTGAATTCTCATTAACTTGCAAGATTCCTGCAACAACAGCTCTGCTTCTCCTGAGGCCATCCTGACTGCTTTTATTCTTTTTATTTCCTTCTTTTATATAAAATAAATGATAAAATAAATTGGTTGTCCTGCGTACTTGAATCTTTGAATAATAAATATTAGGTCAGTAGAACTCAGGCCACCTTTACAGAAGTCAAAAGTAAATCTAATGCATGCTAGTGAGGGGGATAGAAGAGTCTCACTTTTATTATTGAATCGAGTATTTGTTTTTAGGCTTTTCACATTTTTAAGAATTTCATTATATTAAGTACATAAATACATGGAACGAACAACTAGACAGCAGAATATGTTGAGTGACCTTTCGAATTGTGGTATATTTCACAAGAACAACTCTGTAAAAGTTTTCCTTGTAGCATCAGAGATAGGAGAGGATACCAAATTGGGAATGTAGGTTTTGCTTTATACTGGTCATTTGTTTCTTAGATGTTTCTGGAATAATGGTTCTGGGCTACTCAGTTATTCAAGACTAAGCTGGTTCTATGGAGTTTACTTTCTTCTTATGGTTATAACTTTATTCATAATTACAGAATACTTTTTGGTAGGTCTTTATTCTGAAAAGCCTCATTCAAGTACCTTCAGTCCCAGGAAGGCTTCCTTCCTTGACTATTTATGCTAAAATAACCTCTCCTCTATACTCTTCTCAGTAGTCTTTCATACATTTTAACCCTGTTTCAGTTTCCTTGTTATCTAGTGCAAACACCCATTTGTTCTCCATAAATATTTTTAAAACAAACCATACACACTGATATTTTCCACTTTTCCCTCATTATTTTATTTTGTAAAATGTGGTCCTAACCGAGTACATATAACCAAGTACACCCAACAAAGGGTGATTAGCAGCCTATAATTTGAAAAATGTTTTGGGTCATAAGCTGAGCATCGTTCCTTGTATTATATTTATACTTTCATAAGTATATATTTAATTACTCAAATAGAATCTTGATTTTAAGACCCTTGAAAAGTTTATATTTTCTTGTTTTGAAAGTAACTTTAGAACAATGAACAACACACATAGTAAGTGCTTAGTAAATAGGTGTTGCCTTTGTAGATTAAGGAAGAAAGGAAAAACAGGGAGAGAGGGAAGGAGGAAAGAAGTAGTCAGACCAATGCTGGTTAATCCCTGTTGAGTTTTACTGGGTGATGTTTGGATGAAATTGGTCTCCAGTTGAGGAAATGCCAAAAACTTACCAATATATTTGACACCCTAGCATATGGAAACTAGAACACCCCAACATAAAGAACTGACAGAAGGCAAACAAATATGTTATCAACCCTCACTTCCAGTAACTAAATTTGATATAGAAGCCAAAGAAGGAAAAAAAAAACAAACAAACCCACAAACATTAAAATAAATAATAGAGCAAAAAGGAAAGAAAATGCATTCTTTTGAGAAGAAAAGTATTGATTAATGAAAGAATATTCAAATTGCAGCAAAGGAATAAAGAGTCCTAGGATTTCAAGGGTCAATCTTCCTAAAGCTAGAGTATTCTCTTATTACAAGTGGAACATGAGTATGATGTGATCTATATTTGTACACATTATTGATTGGACTGGCAGAGTCAAAACCTTTGGCCATATCTTGCCCATCTCAGAGAGTAAGCAACTGACAAAATCTAAAATCTGCTTCTGCAAATCTCTCTGGACTCATTTCAGTCCTTTTAACATCTCTAGAGTTAAGCCTTTTCAGCTCCACCTCAAGGACCAGACTGAGCCCTCTTCTTCAACTATATGATTCATTTGATCAGGCTGCCTTGAATTTATCATTTTCTTCAGCATTTCCTCTGCACAGAGCATATCTCACCAAAAAGTGGTTCTTCTCTCCCTAACTTAACACCAATCCTCAGTCTGGACTTAACCTGGGCCCAGTGTCCTACCTAAATGGCAGGCAGATGGAAAAGGGAGAGAGAGGAAAATAGAAAATTTCATATTGAAATTTATATTTGAATTTTAAAAATCTAAATTTAAGTCACAATCAACATGGCTTTGTTATAAACATAAAATTTCTTTTAACCTCATGATCAATTTGTATATTATGAAAAATCTTGTAATTTACAAATATCCATATACTAGATTCATCAGCAAAATGTGAAAATGCACACAATATAAAGTTCAAACAATAAACAAGCCTTCATTGTTCCATTCATTTAATTACACTTTCAGCTCACTTTCACTGAGCACTGATTGCTTGATAGGCTCTAGGGTTAAAGTAGTAAGATGGCTGTGCATACATAGTCCCCATCTCATAGAACTTAAAATCTACTAAGAAAAACAGATAATAAACAAGGAAATAAATAATTAGACCTTAAAGTTAGTGCTAGGAGGAATATTGGGTGCTATAAGATAAAACCATGACAGCCTGGAGAGACTTGATGAGGGTTGGGGCAATTTTTCTGAGGAGGCAACATTTTCATGATACCTGAAGGATGTAAAGGACTCAATCACATGAAGAGTCATGAAGGGGACTATGGGTAGAGCACAAAGATCCTAAAGTGTTCTTGGCATTTTGAAAAGACTGTGAGACTGGAATTTAACAGCTTGGAAGAAACCAAATATGAGATTCTAGTAATCTTCTGCAGTTAGATCTTACAGGGCAGCGCATGCTATAAGTGGTTTGTGTTTTCTTACAGTGGTAAATCAATAAAGTATTTAAAGCAGGAGGATTACATGATATGTATTTTTATAGGCTTTACCGGCCAATTTGAAGAGAAGGGATTGGAAGGGCTTATGCTCATGGAAGCCGGAAAACCAGTTATAAAATTTTGGGGGTTATACTAGCTTACATGAAATACTACGGTGAAGGTTTAGCGTGGTAACAGTGTTTGAAAGATAGAATAGGTCTTGCATATAGCAATGGAGTGAATGTTTTTGCTCCCTTCCCCAAATTCAAATGTTGAAATATGAAGATAGGATTAGAAGGTGGGCCTTTGGGAGATGACTGAGTCATGAGGGCCCAACCCAGAATGTGATTAGTGTCCTTACAGAAGAGGCGTCAGGTTGTTTCTTTGCCCTTCCTGCCATGTAAGGACACAGCAGAAAGGCAGCTATTTATGAAGAGGACTCTCACCATCAGATACCAAATGTGTGAGTACCTTAATCTTCAACTTCCCAACCTCCAGAATGAAAAGAAAAAAATGTCCATTGTTGATAAGCCACTTAATGTATGGTATTTTGTTATAGGAACCCAAATGGACTAAAATACTGATGGATTACATGTGGCAGATAAGAGAAAGGATTGTGTCATAGAGGACTATATGGTTTCTGGCTTTAGTAGTGAAGCCATTGACTTAGAGAAAGGAGTTCGAAGGAGGAACAGATTGGGAGTTGGAGGCTGAGGGAGGAGCAGAAGCAGGTTGGGGTGGAGAGGCAGGAAGAAAGAATTTAATTTCAGAGAAGTTAAATTTGAAATACCAGGATAGTTTTTCATGTGGGCATTTGAATTTAGAAGCTTGAACTACAGTGAAAAGTCTGGGCTGGCGATATAAATACAGGGAGTTTAAAGCCATAGGAATGAGTGACATCACTCTACCCACATTTCCCACACAAGAGGGAAAGCCTCCATCTTCTGATATTGATTTCCTATATACCAATACACTAGGCCTAAAATAGAATGTCATGTACTGAGTAGCAGAAATTGGCTTCTATGAGTATAATACTGGTAGTGGGAAATGCCTGAGAAAAATAGCAAGGCAATTTGGATTGATCCCTAACTAGATCTAAATTGTTAGTGAGTTCCAAAATTTACAAGGCCTTAAAATCATTTAGAATCCAAAAGAGTTGAAGGCTTTGGTTAGACCTATTCTAGATAAAATTAAAACCTACAGACATGCTAATATAGTAATCTGAAATTCAAAGATACCCTGTGAGCCACTCTGTCATTGAAGGGATTGGACAGAAACAGACCTAGTCTACTGAGTTGAGTCAGTAAGAGAACTAGAGCCCTTTACAAAGACTAGAAATTCTGATGGTCGCTCTTCCTGCTTTGAAACCTGGGGGAACAGAAGATCATTTTGTGTTCAAATGTTTAACAGTCTATTAGTAACCCTTCCAAAGAAAAGGAAGTGGTAAAGGAAGCAAATCACCAGTTCAATCAGCAATCTGATTACCATACAACTTGTTAACTTTTCAAAGTGAAATAGAATAAAATTAAAGCAGAAATGTCCTCCTTATAGATAAAGAAAAATTTGGGAATGTATAAAGATGGTCACAAATCGGGTTTTATTAGCTAATTTCCTCTCTATTGACTCTGCTTCAAAATAATTTTAAAAAGATTCCATCTGTAGTATACCACAGGTATCCTTTGGTTCAGAAAAGAAATGCCTGAGAGAGAGAGTTTAAATATTGTTCCAATCTTCATGGCTGTCATTACTAAAACACAGAAAAGTACATCTTTTTAATTATAAGGTATAATATCAGAATTTGTATTCCATTTCCTATCACAAAAGATTAGAAATTAGATATTTGTTGTTTGGCCCCAAATTAACTGATATTTATGTGTTTAGTAAGACCATCATTAAATATTATGCATCAATCAGAATTTAACAACAGTGAATATTTAAGTATGCAAACCAGGGGCAAATTAAAATTGGTACTCTAGTTGTTTGCTGAATTTCTCTTTAATTCCTACCTTTAACATCTTTGTATAAGCGAGCTCTTGGTACAGACAGTTCCTGCATTTTGTCAGCCAAATATGGATTCATTCAACGTTCATCCACCCAACATTTTTGTCTAGCTGCTAAACTATGATAAAGTCCAAAGTTAACAGTCTGGTGTTCATGTCCCTGTAACAGAGAAGAAAATACATTTTTTTCCTGGCCCCAAATATTGCTTTATTTCCCACTAGCCATATGGCTTATCTTTTCTTCCAAAATATATGTCTTAAAACAGTATTCCACATATTCATCTTCAACTCAGTGGACAGTCCTTTTGTAGCATTTCTAGATTATCTTTGGAATATTTTGTCACAGAAGTCAGGTGCAGTGGCACAATCTTTTAATCCCAGCAACCCAGGAGGCTGAGGCAGGAGGATGGCAAGCCAGAGACCAGAGGCAGTCTGGGAAACTTAGTGAGATGGTGTCTCTGAAAAAACAAAACAAACAAACAAACAAACAAAAACTTAAATAAGTGGCCTAGGGTACAGCCCAGTGGTAGGGAACTTGCAAAGTATGTGCCAGGCCCTGGGTTTCAATTGCCAAAGGCTGCAAAAAAAAAAAAAGAATATTTTGTCATGGAAAATAAAAAAGGAAACTCTTGGGAAGAAGGAGAAATACACCTCTTCCCAGCTCCTATTTTATTTTTACTTCCAGTTTTTTACTGTGATTTCTGTTGAGTGAACCAGTTCATATCTTACCATCATCATCTAGCCCTTGCTTGTTATTTATAATACATGATTAATCACTTTAGGACTTTTGTCCTAAAACTTGCAGGATAAAAGTGACACGAATGGCACACAGAGATTTCTTGGCTGAAACCATAGACTCTAGAAATAGTTTTTACAAGTGATCCATGTAAGCTTAAGCATAAGAATCTATAAAATAACAGTAACAATACTAGCTTTGAAATAAGTAAAAATGAATGAATAACTCTTCGTATTTCCCAACAACTAACAACACACCAGTAGGATTGAAAATCAAGGCAAAAATAAAGTTTTAGATTTCACTTATCTTTGCTCTTCTACAACAAATATTTCCCAAGTCTTTAGGAAAGTTTTTGTTTGCTTGCTTATTTATTTAGTTTGTTTTGTTTTGTTTTCTTATCTTCTGCTCCTTGGGAGTTGAACTCAGGACCTTGCACATACTTTTCCCAGTGTTCTACCACTGGTCTACAGCTCCACCCATTTTTTATTTTTTATCTTGAGATAAGGTCTCACTAAATTATGCAGGCTGCCTCTGGCCTCGAACTGGTGATCCTCCTGCCTCCACTTCCTGGGTAACTGGGATTATAGGCATGAACTACCACACCTAGATAAGGGGTTTTTTCAATGCATTGTGCTTCTGAACTCGGTATTAATGGCACAGGTGGTTTACTTAGAGAAAAAAAACTTTGAGCTATATATTTATTATTGGCATACTTTTCCTGTATATGTTAATCTACAATTTAAATTTTACTTCAAACAAGCAAGAAACAGGTTAATTCTAGGGCATTCATTAATAAAATCTTCAGAGCATAATTGATAAGCTAAAAGATGAGGTAAGATGGAATAATAGAAAATACATAACTCAAACCAGAGAAGAGGAGTGTGTGTGTGTGTGTGTGTGTGTGTGTGTATGAGAGAGAGAGAGAGAGAGAGAGGGAGAGAGAGAGAGAGAGAGAGAGAGAATAAATATAATAGTAGCAGCAACAATAATAAGCAAGTACAAACATGGAAAATATTAATCAAGTGATATCAATATAATTTCTTTAAATGTGAATGATTTAAATATACCAACTTAAAGACAGAGATGGCAAGAGTGGATAAAGGTTTAAGAACTAATCATTTGTTATCTATATGAAACTCATTTAAAATATAAGGATTAATATGGATTAAAAATAAAGGGATTTGAAAATGTATACCATGTTGACAACCAATAGAAATCTGGATTATTACATTAACTTCAAACAAGTATAATTCAAAATAAAACAAAAAATTTTCAGGAATATGGAGGATCATGTACAATAATAAATTGGATAGTTCACCAAGAATACATAACAATCCCTAATGTGTAAACACCTAACAAGTTGTTGTTGTTGTTAGGTGTCATTGAGTCCGACTTACAGTGACCCTATGTACAGCAGATTGAAACACTTCCCAATTCTGTGCCAGGTACACGATATTATTTATGTTTAAGCCCATTGTTCAAACACTGTGTCAGTCCATCTGGTGAAGGGTTTTCCGTTTTTGCATTGACCTGCTACTCTCCCAAACATGATGTCTTTCTCCAGGGATTGATCTCTCCTGACTACATGTCTGAAATATGTAAGACGCAGTTTGGCCATTTCTGCTTCCAAGGAGCACTCTTGGCCATCGCTGCTTCCAAGGAGCACTCTGGTTGTACTTCTAGGACAGATCTATTGGTTCTTTTGGCAGTCCAAGGTATATTCAATAGATGTCTCCAGCACCAAAAACCATCAAGCAAATATTGATACAAGTTCAAAATGAAATAAACAAATGCACTATTAGAGTTGAGACTTCAATTCCCCTCTAACAGTAATTGATATACAAAGCAGGCACAAAATCAGTGAAAGTAGAGATGACCTGAACAACACTATAAATCAACATGATCTAAGTGGCATTTATAGTAGATTTCTCCCTCCAACAACGGAACAGACATTCATCTTGAGTTCACATGGAACATTTCTCAAGGTACACCAATCATGTTCTAGGCCAAACAGCAAAACTCACACACTCAAACAAATAGCAGTTGTACAAAGTATGTACCCAAACTATAAGGAAATAAATTAAAGATGGATAACAGGAAGATAGCAAGAAAAGTCCACAAATTTTGAGGATTAAATAAAGCACTAATAATACTTTGTTCAAAATAATCTTAAGAGAAACTTAAAATACTTTGAAATAAATGAAACTGCATCTTATTAAAATTTGTAGGAAGCAGCAAAGGCAATGCAGATAGGGAAATTTATAGCATTAAATGCAAGCTTAAAAAGCTTGCATTCTTTTAAAAAAAGAATCTAAAAGCAGTGATATAAGCTTCCATCTTAGGAAACAAAGCAACTGAGCAAATTAAGCTCAAAACAAAAGGAAGAAGGACCTGTTACAAACTTAGAGATGAATCCATGAAATTGTTGTTGTTGTTGTTAGGTGCCGTCGAGTCGGTATCCAACTCATAGAGACCCTCTGTACAACAGGGGAAACACTATTGTCAGTGCTTCTCTGCTGTTCATAGGGTTTTCAATGGCAGATTGATTTTTGGGAGGGGGTTGCCAGGTCCTTCTCCCAAGCCTACAGCTTCTGGTGTTCCCAGGCGGTCTCCCATCCAGGT
>VMDO01035590.1:0-15938 GCA_007922755.1 Pedetes capensis | reverse complement strand
CTATAGAATACATCACACAGCTATTAAAAAGAAATTAGTATTTTGTACATTAACAGTTCATGTAATTACTGGTAAAGATGAAATTATTTGAAACATCATACTTTTTCCCTACCCTTTGATTTAACTGATTAATGTTTCTTTAGTCTATTTACTTGACTGACTTTGAACTAAATATTTTATTATTCCCTTTTTCTCTATATAAACTTGTTAGGTACACTCATGTACAGATCTGTGTACTTGTTCTAGTGATTAAGTCACAAATACTTTACTTAAAAAATTTAATTTTGCCAGGTGCGGTGGCACACGCCTATAATCCCAGTGGCTCGGGAGGCAGAGGAAGGAGGACCACAAGTTTGAGACCAGAGGCAGTCTGCATAATTTGGTGAGACACTGTCTCAAAAAAAATGAGCTGGGGGTGCAGCTCAGTGGTCCAGCACTTGCAAAGCATGCAAGCACAAAGCCATGGGTTCAACCCCCAGTATCACACACACACACAAAAAAAAACCTGATTTTATATCTTATTTTGAGACAAGGTCTTGCTACATTGCATTAGCTACCTCTGGCCTCAAACTTATGATCCTCCTGCCTCAGCCTCCCTAGTTACTGGGATTATAGGCAAGCATCATGGTGCTTGACTCACAAATCCTTCATTTTACTTACTCTAATACTTACTTTTACCACCTCCTCCCTATTTTCACCCTATTTTTATAATTCTTGACTTTTGTATTACTCTTGTGATGTTTTAGTTCTATGTATATTTTTATCTCCATGAGGCATTTCTAGCACTGCCTCATAAAATAATATTTATTTATATTTATCTACATATTATCTTTTCTGTTCCTTTTCAATCCTTCCAGTTTTTATTTTTATTTTTTGTTTACGTATGTATGTATGTATGTATGTATGTATGTATGTATGTATGCGTGTATTTTTTGAGGTACTAGGAAGTTGAACCCAGGGCCTCATGTGTGCTTTTTGCAAGCATTCAACCTCTGAGCCATATCCCTAGCCCATTTTTTACTTTGTATTTTGAGACAGAGTCTTGCTAAGTTATGCAGGCTGCCTCTGGCCTTGAACTGGCAATCCTCCTGCCTCTGCCTCCTGTTTCACTGGGATTAAAGATGTGCTGCACTGCACTCAGCTCCTTCCAGTTTTTTATCTGGAGTCATTTTCATTTGAACTTAAGAACTCACTCTAGATTTTTTTTTTCAGTGCTGAAGATCAAACCCAGGGCCTCACATATGACAGGTAAGTGCTCTACCATAAACTACATCCCCAGCCTTAAATTTTTTTTTAATTCAAAGCTGATAACAACATGTTTCAGATTAACTTTTTCTTAAGACACCTGTATTTAGGGGCAATATTCCTGGTGGGTATAGAATTCTAGAGATCTTTCTTTCTTTCTTTCTTTCTTTCTTTCTTTCTTTCTTTCTTTTCTGTTCTTTTTTTTTTCTTTTCCTCTCTTTTCTTTTTCTTCTTTTCTCTCTCTCTCTCTCTCTCTCTCTCTCTCTCTCTCTCTCTCTCTCTCTCTCTCTCTCTCTCTCTTTTGAGACAGGATTTCACTATGTATCCCAGGGAAGTTGCTATGTAGCCCAAGTCGACTTAGAACTCAATCCTCTTGCCTCACCCTCCCAACTGCTGAGATTATAGGCGTGTGTCACCACACCCTGCTTGACAAGAGATTTTTAGTACTTTAAAAATGATGCTCCATTGGTGTCTATCTTATTTGTTTGTTTGTTTATTGATCTACTTATGAAATATCAGTTGTCTTTTTTGTACTTATTTGACCTATGTATTCTCTATTTTCTTTGAGATTTAAACTAGCATTTGGTTCATTATTGTTTCCTCTGCATTTATGTTGCTTAGAGGATGTGCAGTTCATTGAATCTGTGGTTGTGAGATAGGTAGGGACCACTGCAAGGAGATGAAAGGCAAATATACTCTAGGTCTTTAATTTGTTACCTGTCAAAAGCATGGTGTATGTTAGGCTCTTAACTTGTTACCCATTAAAATCACGATGTGTGTTTTCCTCTGCCTCCATCCTCATACTCAACAGCTTTGTCATAAAATAGCAGATTAGGCCACAAGGCTAGAATGTTTACAGACTAGGAGCCCCTTATGACTAAACTAGGCTAAAGCTAGTTGGGTTTGAGATGGCCACCCAAATGACAAGCAAAGATAAGGGGGGCTCATTACTAAAGAAAAACCTAAATAAGCCCTCTAGCTTCCCTTGTTCTAGGTTGACTTAAAAATCACAAATTTTGGAGGTTACTCCGTTGAGCAATACATTTTTCACTTTTAACTAGCTTTGCTGTAAGATGCACTTTTAACATGTAAGTTACGAAAATAGTTGCTTAGATTACTTTGTAAAAACTTGAAGCCTGCTCTTACTAAAAACACTGACTCTCCACTGGAGCCTACAGATATCTGATGGGTGACTAAAATGAGATAAAAAGCTTGGCATCTCTTTCTTCATATTTTGTCTGTCCCTTTTGCTGTGTTACCCCTTGGTTCAGACTCCTTAGCTCTGCATGTTCATCATTTAAAAATGCTTTGTCCAAGGCAGGGTTAACTTGGCCTGTTGCCTGTTGAAGCTGGTATATATTTCTTCTACCCAACCCTTGTTCTTTATCAAAAGCTCAAGTACTGAACATTCTTAAGCCCTAGTCCTTAGCCCAGACCAAACCATGAGGCCAGAATGTCTATGCAAGATGATGATACAAATCGTAAGAGCAACTCAGCAGTTCCTGGGTTAAATCAATTGCCAATGAGTCTGCAAACCTCAAGGCCAGAATGCTTGCACACAAGAAGGAAACTATCTTTTGAAACCATGCCCATGGTGATGAACGGTTACCAAACTTCAGCCCTCTGCAGAAAATCAAATGCCTTTGTTGAGTGAGCAGCCTGATCACTTCTTTGATCAGTGTCAGTTACCTTCTGTTCACTAGTTGAAATTCCAAAAAAAGGAATCTTGTCTCTTTTGTTCATAATAGATGGCTTGGTCTCATTTCTACAATGTTTCCATGCCCTGAGATCCTGCCATCCAATATCACTTTCACTCCCACATGCACCCTTATTTCCTCTCAAGTCTTAGAAGTCAGAAAACAAACAGAATTGGAGGGAGAAGCTATTGTCCAGGGCCTGAGAAGCTAAGTTGCTGACCTTCGGTAAAATTGCTCCTCCCTCCAGTGGACCAGGGCTCCTTGACATGGCTGTCCCTGTTTATATTTCCACCACTAGCCAATCCTAAGCTTCTCGTGTTTTATTTTTTGGAGAAGTAGAGTCAAAAGGTTACTAGTTGAAGTTATCATTCTGCCATTTTACTGCAATGTTACTTAGATTTTTCATTCCTATGACACATACCTGAGAGAAACAGTTTAAAGAAGGAAAGATTTATTTTGGTTCACAATTTCAGAGGTTTCAGGCCAGGCTCCACTGCCATGGGCCTGTGACAAGGCAGAAAATCATGGCAGAAGGCATGGTGGAGCAAAGCTGCTCACCTCATGGCAGCCAGGAAGCAGAGAGAGACAGAGAGAGGGGCCTAGGACAAGATATGCCCCCAGTGACCTACTGCCACCAACTAGGCTCCACCTCCAAAAGTTTCCATCACCTTCCAATAATGCCATCATATTTTGAATTCATCAGGAGATTAATCCACTGATGAAGAAAGCCACCGCATCACTTCCCAAAAGAGCCTCACCTCTGAACATTGTTGCATTTGGAACCAAGCCTTTAACACATGACATAACAACCACTGTTATACACTTAGTTACCATTGATTGAGAACCTGCTACATACATGTCAAGAACTGTATAGAGTATGAATAATAAGCATATATTTCTCAAAAACTATGAAGGGACAAGATTTTCCCATACTTGCTGACTAACAAGTTAACCTTATAGTTTCATGGATGCTGGTAAAGGATAGGTCATTACTCACAACGATAGCAACTGCCAGAGCCTCATCATTTGTCTCAGTTTCCTAACCTCTAGTTCCCAAAAGGAGGTGCAGTGAAGGCCAAGTGAAGCTTGTTCACACTGTGGGTACCTTACAGGAGAGGACCCCCAAGCTTCAGGAACCTAAATCTTTTATAATGTGTAGTAATCGACTGATTACCTGATGGTTGACCCAGAAAGAGACATTATACTGGACAGCAAGCAAATGTACTATCTGCTCTGCACAGAGACACTGTCTCTACCTTCCAGGGCTATTTGCTTATATATATATATCCTTGAAAAGACAGTCTTGGGACAAAAACTGTTTTTGTGAGAAGTATTTCTGGCCACAAGATCTGCAGTATACCACACCATGGAGAATTGCTCCCAATAATGTTTTCCTGTGTCCACTGCAATCGCCATTGTTTTCACTATTTTTCAGATGAGGAAAATAAGACTTGGAAGCTAATGTGTCTAGGATTCCAAAATTTAGGAGGCAAGGTCTGTGTGAGTGCAGAGCCTGGGTTGCATCCTTGGGAACCTAGAGTAGACGCCTGTAGAGCACTTACTGTGTCAAAAGACACAGTTCTACCTCTGAAAGAATTACAACTAGGGAGATGGAACATGCCCTCCATATGCTTGAGTCCCTAACAGAGGCTATCAAGCAGCATAAGCTTTTTCCATCTCTCTCTCTCTCTCTCTCTCTCTCTCTCTCTCTCACACACACACACACACACACACACACACACACACACACACGCACACACACACACCACAAGTACAAAACCATGTTGCTTGCAGACTGAATTTCTTGTAAGTAAGGTTCTCTCCCTTTGATTGATTGCTACTGCTTAATGGTTGTTGTTGGTAGGTGCTTTCAAGTTAGGTCCTACTTGTAGTGACCCTCATAGTGTTTTCAATGGCTGATTGTTTCGAGATTGCTTCGGGAGCGGATTGCCTAAACAATACAGTATAACAACTATTTACATAGTATTTACATAGTATTAGGTATTATAAGTAATTAGTAGTAATAGTATTAGTAATTATAAATAGTTAAAAGTATATGGAAGGATGTGTGTAGGTTCTATGCAAATAGTACACCATTTTATATAAAGGAACCAACCCACTATTGCTATCCAGTGTATTAGTCAGCTATTGTCGCTATAGGGGAAAAACCAGCCAAAACAAACATGGGAGAAGAGTTAGTAGATCACAGTTAGATTAGTCCATAATGATGGTGGGGCAGGTATGGCAGTGGCTGGAGGCAGGATCCATTTCAGATGAGTTTACATCTTCATGAGCAGGAAGCAGAGAGAGTGACTGGGACTAGGGCTCTGGATAAAAACCTCCAAAGGCATGCCCACTATGACCTACTTCCTCAAGCCAGAACCTGCCTCCCAAAGCTCCACAACCTCCCAGGACAGTGCCACCAGCTGGAGACCAAACAATATGACCTTTGGGGAACATTTTAGATCCAAACATAATACCCAGTGACAATCATAAAGGAAGAGATAAATTAAATATTAAGAGAAAACAGGTTTGTTTGTTTTGGTAGTACTGGGGATGGAACCCAGGGCCTCATCCATGGTAGGCAAGTACTCTACCACTGAGCTACATCCTCAGCCCTTATAAACACTGATTTCTTTACCTTACTTGTCAGGCTAGCCAAGTATGGAATAGCATATCAGAGGGAATTAATTATATTTTTTAACCAAGTGGATACGATTAGCTCTCTGTACTTTAGCTAATGGGACACAGGAGAAACCTTCCTACAGATGGAACCATTAAAGTGAGTTACATTAAGTCTAGGTTAAAATCCTAACTATGGCTGAGTGTGGTGACACACATCTATATTCCCAGTACTCAGGAGGCTAAGTATAAGGATCATGAGTTCCAGACCAGCCTGGGCTACATAACAACATCCTGTCTCTCAAGACAAACAAACAAAAAAAGTCCTGACAGAACCAGAAAAGAAAAATCCATTGATGGTTTGGCTCCAAGTTCCACTGCTGTAGCCCAGCTTTGAAGGAGCACTCACATTTTAAGGTGAGAACAGCCTTCAGCTCCTATTGGGAGGGTATCCTTTCATCAGGAACAGAAGTACAGAAACTTCTCCTACCCTAGTACTTCTCTAGGATGGCAGCTAGGCCTCTAGATGGGCTTCCAAGCTAGTACTTGTCCACTTTAGGGTTTTAGAAATTCCCCATGTGTGTGAGTCATGGCTTTTGCCATTTTCTTCACACCACAGCTTCAGTGCAGGATTCCTCTCTCTAACAGGGCCAGGCAAGGAGACAGACAGCACAGGAAAAACTGGAAAACTCACAAGCAACTTGTCAGAATAGCTCAATGAGAGAGAATTTCTAACCAATGGAAACATAAAACACTGGACTGATGTAAGGGTTTCTATGTTGTTTTCCTATTCCTACTCAGCACAGGCACTGAGCAGTCAATCTCACATTTCACTTTTACTTTTTATAGTTTCCTCGGGTTGCCTTAACAAAGGACCACAAACTGACTGGCTCAAATATCAGAACTGTATTGTCTCACAGTTCATTAGGGCTTAAGCCTGAAATCTCAGTGTTGGCAAGACCATGCACCCTCTGAAACTGTCGGTGAACCCATCCTGGCCTCTTCCTAGCCTCTGGGGATTTGCTGGTAATACTTGCATAGGCAGAACTCCATTCTCTGCTTTTGTAGTCTCATGGCTGTCTTCCTGTGTCTACCTTCACATGGTCACTTCCTCATAAGGACACTAAGTCAAATTGGATTAGGGTCCTACCCTACTCTGGTAGAATCTCATTTTCCTCAACTTAACTTACCTACCTACATCTACAACAACTATATTTCCAAATAAAGTCACATTCTGGAGTACTGGGGGTTTGGGTTTCCAAGATATCTTTTTGTGGTCATTTTTTGGTGGGTGTGGGGGAGTATAATTCAACCTATCACAATATCAAGAAAATACCAACTCGTACATAGGATCTAAACCTACCTAGAAGGAGCAATCAAAATTCAAAAACTGTAAACTCTTGTAAGATCCAAAAATTTCAACAATTAAGTTTTTATAGAAATACTTCAAAGGCTATTTGACTATTCCATTCAGGTTGGTGTCACGAGAACATATTAGAATGAAGGTCAAATGCTGACAAGGTGGGCTAGGGAGTAGCTCCATGGTAGAGGACTTGCCTACCAAGTATGAGTCCTTAGGTTTTATCCCCAACATTGTAAAAAATGACATCAAAAATTAGAGATAATATTATTAGTAAAATAAAAAATGAAGCAGCAGGTAGCATAGTCTAGTGTCAACTCATCTTCTGATTTAAAGCAGTTCAACGCCACAAGATAAACCATTTATTTGATTTCACATCTAAGCACTTCCTGAAGCCAACCACAGAATTCTAACATTGTTTTATGTCCACAAAATCCAATTCAACATGAAATAATTTGTATAGATTACTTAGCCAACACTGCAATATTTAGCTGCCATAACTAGAAAAAGACATGTAAGAAGATGGCTATTTTTTTAGACTTTTTCCGATGTAAAAATTTAGTCATCAGCCTGTAAAATTACCCATGGATTAAATTCTGCATGGAGTTTGAAATGGAATAAAATCAAACTATATCTCATATCAAACATTATGTGCATAATGGAATTTTTGTAAATCTAATCATAATCTAACCCAAAAGTCGTCAAGCTTTCTTTAAAAAGGACCAGATAGCACATGTTTTAGGCTCTGCAGCCCATATGGTAGCTGTGGCAACATTCAGCTCTGCAGTTGCTTTACGAAAGCAGCTATAGACAATATGTAAACAAATGGGTAGTGTGGCTGTGTTCCAATAAAACTTTATTTACAAAAACAGACAGCAGGCTGGATTTGGTCCATAGGCAATAGTGTGTTGACCCATAGTCTAGAGATACTAGAAGAAGACAGCTTGTTATATGAACTAAACTTGTAAAGAGTCCTTTATTAAATTAAAAAGTCCATTCATAATATACTTCCCATGTTCCTACCCCTGTGCATGTTTCCTTCCTTCCTTCCTTCCTTCTTTCTTCTCTACTTTCATCTTTTTTTATAAATTGAACTTAGGATATTGGATTTATTGCAAACAAGGCAAACACACACTGAATGACATTTCAACTGGGAGGAATCTTGAACTGTGGTTTTGCTTAGTCTCCTAACATGAAATCACCCTGTGTTGAAATTGCCTCAGAAAGATTAGAATTTGATGATCCAGTGAGAACTACAAGAAAGATTGATCCAAAATTGCTTTAACAATCTATGCTGTCCTCAAAATAAAAATTGTTTTTACTTGTATCTAACCCCAATGTCTTGCTGATATTTAAACCCATTTCTTCTTGGCCTATCTTCTGTAGGGAGAGTGAACATTCAGTTTGTCATTTCTGTCAATATTGCCCACCTCTGGATGACAATTCATTCATAAAGCTAGACTAAAATAATCAAGGATCACTTGGCTAGAGGTAGAATGTCCCCTTGGGCAGCATTTTTATAGAGGCAGTGATATCACAGCGTAGCATCTGTAATCCTACATGCCTCTTTCAGCCAGACTTTATCCTTGCACCTTCCCTTCCCTGCAACACCCCAAGTAGGTACAGTATTAAACAAATAGAAAAAAATAAGAAAGGAAAGATTAAATGGGCATGGTAATAGCTAAAATATGGTTTTAAAATATCCATTATTTATCTGTTTAACATGATTGGTTTGTTCTGTAAACTCATGTAGGACACCTTGAAAACACAAATCCACATGGAGCTGAGCATGGTTGTGCAAACCTGTAATCCCAGCACTCAGGAAGCTGAGGCAGGAAGATTGCAAGTTCGAAGCCAGCCAGAGCCATATAGTTAGAGCCTGTCTCAAACAATACCCCCCAAAAGAAAAAAAAATCCACACAGAAATGTAAGGGGTGACTTGCAGAAAGAAATCTGACTGATGTGTTATAGCTGGACCTCCTGAAACTTGGCAGAGGTGGTTTACTGTGAAACTTTTCTGTGGTGCCCTCACTGAATGGATACCTTCTGTGGCCCCTAAAAGGAGTCCTCACTATATGTTCACTTAGTCAGTGTTTCTATAAAATTTATGAAAGGTAGACAGTACCATCCCAATCAGTTAAGATATCTGTCTCTTTCCATTCCAACTTTTTTTTCCAGTGCTAGGGACAGAACCCAAGGCCTCACACTTGTTAGGCAAGTGTTCTACCCCTGAGCCACACCTCTAGCTCCATTTCACTCCAACATAGTCTTCCTCATATTTTTCCCTCCTGTAGTGAGAGGGTGGAGGGACTATAGACATTCTAAATAAATATTCTCTTTAAACTGGTTTACTTCAAATAAATATTTGCATTCATATCTAACTTTAGATTTTCTTCTTAACAAGAGTCCTTGCCTCCTCCCCAGACACACACACACACACACACACACACACACACACACACACACACTGTGTCTCTATATCCTGGCTGTTTTCTCAGAAAGGAAAAAGACCAAACGTGGGTGTAATGCATTAGCAGGAAGTCAAATCAACTGAATCACACCTGTTTGAAGAAAGGGTGACCTGAGAATGAGCATAGTCAGCCTCTAGACTAGGCAAACCCAGAATCTCGAAGGTTGGCCATATTTACCCAATACTGGCTGAAATGAAGCACACACATCCAGGAATGAAAAAGCCATTGAGATCATTTGTCTGATTCCACCCTCTCTACCTTCCTTTACAATAACTCCATCTCCCCAAACACCCTTGGCTAGAAGACAGTGGCTGGCCAAGAGCTATGAGCCTCTGGTAATTGAATCAGAATATCTCCAGGCTGAAAAATTAGTTGGCAGTGTATCTCTTTTAAACATGGGTCGGCTCCCTCAAAATATAGTTAATGCTGCAGCCACTGATACAATTGAGAGCTGGATCTGCAAGGCCGATGTCAATCTGGACAGCCTGGAATGATCTTTTATGCTGATGTGCTCACCTCCAAACTATGGCACTTTAAGGAAAAAATGTTGCCCAGTATCATGGTTTGAATATAAAAATGTCCCCCAAAGGTGCCACTGTCCTGGGAGGTTATGAAAGTTTTGGAGGTGAGATTCCTGCTTTGAGGAAACAGCTCTCTGGGGGTGGACCTTTGGAGGTTTTTACCCCAGATTCACAGCCCTCTTCTCTCTCTGATGCTGGTCGGATATGCCATGAAGTTGTACAACACAGGTCCTGCTGCCATGCCTGCCCTGCTGCCATTATGGACTAATTCTTTGTGAGTTTCCAATAAACCTCTTTTCCCAGAAGTTTGTTTGGGTTGGTTTTTCTGATAAAGTGAAAACAGCTAATACATACAGGAAACCAGAGGATGACACTTTCTCTAGACAGAACAGAGCGTAAACTATTATTGAATCAGAGCTCCATAGCCATGCTACCTCCAGAAAGATTTTCTCAAACAAAATGAAATGAATACACACCCAAAAGGTATTCTTTGTTGTTGAAGGAGAATCTCAAACTCTGTACTGGAAAATAAATTCTTCACTTGGATATCATTGAAGAAAATCCTCTCTGCTGTGGTTCTGAAAATGTTCTCTTTCCAACTATCTGCCCCTTAGGCCTATAGCTCTCTCTTCTGATCACAGCTACCACACGCCAGACTATGAGCATTGATTATTTTCAATTCTCCCAACTACTTTGCCGAATAAGAATTATTGTTTCCCTTACACAGAAGAAACTGAATGTCATAGAAGTTGAGTAGTTAAAAAGCCATTAAATGGTAGAGCCAAAATTAGAATGATGCTTAAAAACCACTCTGCCTCTTGCGAAATTTCCAGCATTTCCCATATTACTTTGAATCCAGAGTAAATAGTGAGATTTCAGTCCTTCAATTTACACTTAAATTTTTTGACTCTATTTATAACAGGTGTTAGACGCCCAGGAATTCACCTGTGACTGACTTGGCAAAGAGCAAAGGTACAAAGTTATGTATAGATATCTCTTACTTAAAAAGATATACTTACAAAAAAAGATTACTGCCACTTCAAAGCTACAGAGGAGGATGTCCCTTTTAAATATTCTTGGCTTCATCCAATATCAGAGAGTCTCTGGGATGCTGATAACAGTCTCTTCTTGTTTGGGCAGGTGGCTTCACAGGTGCACACTTAGATAAAAATTCATTGAGTTGTATATATAAGTCTTGTGCCCTTTACTGTACATATACTATACTTAAGGTTTTTTTAAAGGCATGGCATAGCATTACAGAAAGCTTCCATTTGCTTAAAGAGCTGGGAGACTTGCTCTGAGAATGTCCTTGGATTGGCATATTATGGGTGTGGAATGATGTATAAAAAGCTGGTGACATCGGTTGTACAGGAACACTTAGGAAGGATGAAGACTTATCTGCACTATATACTCTCCTGGTGTCTGGTGAAGTTTTACTATATGAATGGTTTAACTATTTAAAACATTAGCAAATAAATAAAGGAAAAAAAACACAAAACCACAAAATTCCCATGAATGTACCAAAGTCAATCCAGTTAATCAATCCACATCTGCATTACTCTGAGGAAATGCAATGTTATAAGGGGAAGATTTTCACGTATAGTGGTCTATCTTTCTAGTATCAGGAGAAATGATGAGTTTTTGCACTCTTCCTCTCTACTATAGTCATTAGGACATGCCCTTAATGATGGAGATGAAGGTGATGCTGGTGGGTACCTGAAAATGGAATATCTAATATATTCAGAGGCCAACATACATTGCCAATAACCATGAATGAATAATTGTTGCTGGGCCTGATTTTATATTTTTGCTTTTGTCTTTCTGTCCCTTATCTTCCTTCTATTTTTATTCTCAGGTATGTGCATGCCACAGAAGTAAAGATGGAAAATTCAGAGCAAACTATTCATGTGCCATAGACTGAGATGCCACTGGAGTTTAGGAAATGTATGTGAAACTAGAAAAATACATGAATCCATGTGTTTCTTTCAGACTCCTGTTCTTATACAACTTGATCCCTTGCTCACTGACTCATGAGATTACTTGTTTGTTTGTTTGCTTGCTTGTTTGTTTTTATGGTGCTGGAGATGGAATCCAAGGCCTCTTGCATCTTGGGTAAGCACTCTACCACTGAGCTACACCCCTAACAATGACTTAATTTTTTTTTTTGGTTGTTATTTGTTTTTGCAATATGGTGGATAGAATCCAGGGCCTTCCACATGCTAGGCAAGCACTCTGGCACTGGGCTACATCCCCAGCCTGTTTATTCATTCTTAGGGGGTGTTTTGTGTAGCAGTTATCATCTTCAAAAATGTTAGGTTGTCCTCTGTTATCTGTGGATTTCAGGCCACTTTGCAAAAAATGTATGGTTATTTTAGATCTAAATGAGTTAAGTCTAGAGATAAACCTACCATCTCCTAAAACAGTGTTTCTCAATTTCAGCACTACTGACATTTTGGAATGGGTGACTCTTTGTTGTTGAAGATGTCCTCTGTATCAAATATTTAGCAGCATCTCTGGCCTCTACTCACTAGATGCCAGTAGCACACCTAGGTTTGACAACCAAAAACTTCTTCAGAGACTGCCCCCAGGTGAGAAAGTAGGCAAAATTGCCCCTAGTTGAGAACCATTATCTTACAGGATGTTATCTAGAAATATTTGTTCTAGGAAATACACTGGTATCTCTTATTTACAGAAAATAAGATATGTATGCAGGGCTGGGATTTAGCTCAGTTGGTAGAGAGCCGCTCTGCAGTCCTTGAGGTCCCGAGTTCAATTCCCAGCACTGCAAAAATGGGAGAAGGACCTGGCAACCCACTCCCAAGGCAATCCCAAAACAATCTGCCATTGAAAACCCTACGAGGATTGCTATGAGTCGGACACAACTTGACGGCACCTAACAACAACAACAACAAGATATGTATACAATAGTGTGTGTGCATACTCAGACGATCCATCCTTAAAGAAGAATTGACAAGCATTTAGGGGGAAAAATACAAACACCTGTCATTTACTTTGAAATATGGAAAAAGATAGATCAACCCACAAATAAATGGATGCATATGTGATATATTTTTTAAAAAGTACAGTAAAAGGTTAATTGTAAAATGCAGGTGGTGGGTTTATGAGCGTTCATAGTAACATTATTTCAACTTTTCTGTGTATTTGAAAATGTTCAAGATAAAATGTTAGAAAAAAGAATTCATGCATATTTAACGATCACAGCTAGGAAATCAAGAGGTTCAATTCACTCAATTATCTTAAAGAAAAATGCGGGAAAAGATTTTTGTCAATACTGACAGGGATTTTTTTCCTCCAAAATTGTGCTATTAAATCTAATTAATCTAATCACACAAAAAACTACCTAAAATTAATGAGGCAGTTCAAAATACTGAGCATTGACTTGAGTTGCATGAGGACTCAGATTCATTAATTGTTCTATTTTCTAGATGGAGAAGCTAAGTCCTGGAGAGATCATGGCCTGTATTTTTAGAGACCTGCTTTACACAGCAATCTTCTTCAGTCTTCCAATTTCAAGGATTCTTTCATGATCTTGACACTTGGTTAATTAAAAATAACCTTAAGAACTATTTTCTCCCCAGGACCTTCACTGCCTAATAAAATCAGAGCCATTGAAATATTCAATTTAAATCAAATGCATTACATTCTGTAAAATCCCTCCTTCCCCTAAATATGGCGACTTCTGCCTTTTAGCATTTCATTAGACCCTAATTTTGTCAATGTTTATTGAAACTACCATATGTCAGGAGCTTTGTGTATAGTGTGCCACTTTGAGGACACTGGAAATTGTTGAGATTGATACCAAGGTGAAGTGGCATGAATACCTAAAATGCATATATGCTGAGAAATTAGGGAAGTGCACCTGCTCTTTGTAAACTCAACTTCGGCAATGCCCATAGTCATGTCAGTAGTGTCAGCAGCACAGCATGGGAAGCATATGTGTTGCAGAAACTAGGAGGGTAGGCCTGCAGTTTGTAAACTTGACTTCGGTGGCAGCAGGGGCAACTGCTGCAAATCTTACTGGACAATATCCAGCTGGCAGGTGGGATTTACTAGACAGGTTCCAGTGGGTAAACAGCTAGACAGGACTGCTTGACAGTGGATAAGAATTTAGACACTCAAATATGGTTTTTTCTTTTTATTTCTTTAAGTTTTCTTTTTCTTTATTTGTTTCATTTTTCAAATTTTTAATCTTTTTTTCCTTTTAGATTATCCTAGCAATTTGATTACAATACTTTCAACCCAAATTTACTTGCTAAAAAAAGAGAACTTTTATGTTCATGTTTGTTATACCTCTTGTACTGTTTGTATAACCTTGTATATTTTTTACAGTATACAAGCTTCATATTTTAACCTGCTCTTTTCTTACCCACTCTCTAGCATTCTACTTTCTGCCCGCTCTTTTCTTTTATTCCTATCCAATCCTGTTTTTTATGTTCCTCCTCCCCCCGCACCGAAGAATCCATGGTACAGAGGAAGGAGCCAAAACTAAAACTAATAGCATAGAAAGTCTATCCAACGCATAATAACAGAAAACTCCCCAAATCCAGGGGAAGAAACACACTCAAACAATAGAGGCATCCAGAACCCCAAATTGACAGGACCAGAAAAGATCCTTTCCACATCATATTATAGTTGGAATACTAAAACTACAAAGCAACAAATCAATTTTAAAGGCTGCAAGAGAAAAATATCAGCTCACTTACAAAGGCAAACCCATAAGAATACCATGATACCTATCATCAGTAACCCTGAAAGCCAGGAAAGCATGGAATGATATTTTTCAATCCCTGAAAGCAAGTAAGTGCCGACCAAGACTACTATATCCAGAACAGTTATCCTTTAAAATAAATGGGGAAATACTTTCCAAGATAAACACAACCACTGAAACAGCATTGCAGAAGATACTTGTAGGAATCCTATGGACAGAACAAAGACAGACACAAATATAAGAATGCAGGAATGAATAAAACCCATGAAAGGAACACATGAACAAATGAAAGCTAAAAAAGAAGCAAAGAAATCTAACTTAGCAAACAAGCAAACCCCGTATATGAACATGGGAGAAAGTAATGAATAATCAATATTTAGACAAACTAGAAAAACAAACAAAATACATAAAACACCAAATTTCTCTGAATAATAACCCTAAAGATAAATGATGTTAATGCTCCACTTCAGAGACATAGATTAACCAACTTGATTGAGAAAGAAGTTGCCTTCTTCAAGAGCCATACTCCATTTGAAAAAACACACAGAGACTGAAAATGACAGGATGGGAAATGATTTACCAAGCACAGAGAAGCCAAAAAAACAATAACAAACAAGCAGAAGGTTACTGATATCTGACAAAGTTGACTTCACCCTAAAATAATCAATTAATCAGAAGAGACAAAAAAGATCACAACATATTAATAAAGGGAACAATCAATCCAAAAAGACATAATGATTGTAAATATTGGTGCATCAAACACTGATGCACCTAATTTCATAAAACCAACATAACTAGCCATAAAGGAACAGATAGGTCCATATACAATAATAATAGCTGATTTCAACACCCCATCAGTAGACAAATCACCCAAAGAAAAGAGTCAACAAAAAAATTCTATATTTAAAAAGCATCAAGACCGAGTGGACTTAACAGACATCTACAGAATACTTCATCCCATAGATGTAGAATATACATTCTTCTGAGCACTACATGGAACTTTTTCTGTAACAAACCATGTTTTAGCTCACAAAATATACCTAATAAATAAAAAAAGAAATCATTCTTTGCACCTTATCAGATCACAATGAAATAAAACTAGAAATCAACAGCAAGAGAAACTACAAAATGTTATAAACATATGGAAATTGAACACCACGCTTTTAAATGATCAATCAGTATTTGGAGAAATCAGAGAGAAAATTTAAAAGTTCCTAGAGTGAAATGAAAATGAAACTATAATCTACCAGAATCTTTGGGATACAGCAAAGGCAGTTCTTTTTTTTTTTTTTT
>VMDO01035589.1:0-15940 GCA_007922755.1 Pedetes capensis | reverse complement strand
GAAGGTGGACATGACAATATATCTTTATAACCCTAGCCCTGTGGAGACTGAGGCAGGAGGATCCTGAGTTTGAGGCCACCTGGGCTAGCTGTCCCCCCCCCCCAAAAAAAATCCAACTATCTTGAGTCCTGAGCTAAGACATCAGTCGGCATGTAGTACTTCAGGAATTTGAGCAGATGCTCAATATAAAGCTTTCTCCCTGAGGATTTTATTATTTCATGTCTTTCAAACAATCACAAGTTGACCCAAGAGAGTGGACATTTGTGGTTACTGAACTGTTTTAACGTTTTTTTTTTTTTACAGAATATAAAATGAGAATAAAACCAGCATGATAAAAGGTGGGAAAACAAGAAATTGTCATTATCAAGTAACCAAATGCTATTGGTTAGAAGAGATTATTGAACATAGTAAAAGAATAAAGAAATGAATTCTCTTGAGACTGAGTAACACTTGACAATTCACTTAAGGATTTTGATGCCCACATCATTTGTTGATATTTTTAATATACCACAGAAGATTTAAAAGGAAGACATAAATAAAATTTCATTACCAAATAAAACTGACCATTCATGAGACAAGTTTATAATAGGAACTCAGCTTTCTCCTTCAAAATTTGTACACAGCATTACAACTGAAAACAAAAACAAAGACCAAGACAAAAAACAACAGCAGAAAGCATTTATAACAGATAGAGAAAAGATGGTTGGCTATGACATTTTTGGAAAACTTGTTCTACTTCTTAAAGTGGGTTGGGGGTTAGCTCAGTTGGTAGAGTGCTGCCCTATGGTCTCTGAGGCCCTGGGTTCAATCCTCAGCACTGCAAAAATAGGAGAAAGATTTGACAGCCCACTCCTTAAACAATCAGCTATCAAACACCCTATGAATAACATAAAAGCACTGACATCGTGGCAGGCATGGCCCAGTGTTGGGTAGTGTTTCATTGTACCTAACAATACCACCACCACCTACATAAAGTAGCTGAGGCTAAAATGAAAATAGTGCAATTAAAAATATTCAATTTTTTTGTACTGCAACATTGAACATCGCCATGAAGCTCTTTGAGTTTCCAGAAGAAATCCCAAAATCTTTAGAAACTAAAGAAGTAGCACTGTGTAATAATGGCAGAAAAGGCAGTTCTTTATTACTAAACTGACTAGAGAGAAAATACAATTTTACAGATACAACTATATATGTGTGTGTTAGTGTAATAGTGTGTATCATTGTGTATTAGTGTAATGTAACAGAAATATATGAATATATATATATATATATATATATATATGCCCTCCAAATTTGCGCTTTACTAGGAGAAAATGGCCCATCTTCCCCGCTGACAGACCTTTGATATGCAATGTAAACAATCCTGCCTCCCTTTTTGAGCTTTCCTTCTGATGGACTTTGATATTCAAAGTAAACCATCCTGACTTCCCTCCTTTAATCTTAAATGAAGATAAACCCTGGTGTCTTTCCTTTCTCCAGTCACCTTTTTCACTTGTAAAATTCCTGCATGTGAAAGGCCTCAGAGCTCATACCACCTTTAGAATTTGCCAGAGGACAAAGAACTCTGCCACCCCAGGAAGATATGAAGATTTTCTCTAAAGGCCCCTTACCACTTTTCCCCTTGGAACAATGGCAGGGGGACTTTTGAGATTTGAATGTCATCCCTTTTTCCTCAAGGCCAGATTTCAATTTAAACGGCTCCACCAATCTCTGACTCCATGATTATTGAGAGAAAGGAGGTGGTAAACTGAATCTCCAGGTGGCAATTACATGAATTAGTACCAATGATTGATTCCAAGCATATCAGAGACTTTGAAATAATGCCTTCCAAAATTGAAAAAATTACCAGAAAAATTCTCCGTGTGAATTGTTGTGAGGAAAAAAGAAAGAAAACACCAGAGAAACTTCATATTGGACTGACACTGGCTATCAGAAAATTTCAGTATTCTACTAATGAAAGGAAAATCAGTAAGAAAACCTAGCTTTAATTTCCAAGAATTGGAAAAGCACAATATCATGTTGGTTGAACATGTCACACTTGAAAAACATCCAATCAAACCTGGCAAGGTGGCACACACTGTAATCTTGGTGACTCTGGAGGTGGAGGTAGGAGGATTGCAGGTTTCAGGCCAGAGGTAGCCAGTGTAATTTAGTGAGACCTTGTCTCAAGATTAAAAATGGCGGGGGGGGGGATTGGAGGTCCTGCTCAGTGGCAGAGCACTTGCAAAGCATGTGCGAGGCCCTGGGTTCAACTCCCTTGTCTACCGCAAAAGAAAAAAAAAAAAAAAAAGAAAAACATTGATAGGTAGATTAGCTTGGGCATTAGCAAGCAATGTAGAGAAAAGGAGGATTAAAAATGACTCCTGCCTTCCCATTAAGATGAAGTTTCATGCATCTTTGAGGACTTGGAAGGACATTTTTAAATGGGTCCCACTCCCCACACAAGCCACTAGGCCATTTACAAAACAAAGACACCAGGCCCATAGCACACTAAGCACCCAGAGATGGATACAAAAGATTAATGTCACACTGGGCTTTTCCTAGTTTGAATAAAGCTAGGAGAAACATGCACCCACTCTCATTTTCCTTCATTTTCTTTTCTCTTTACTTGCCCTTGCTCTTCTCTCCTTTCTCCTTGTGAATACCTCTTCTTTCTCTCAGGCCCACCATCTTCTCTATCTAAAGGCACATTTCCCTCTAGAAGCCTGCTTTAGTCTGTTTTCTATGACTTCACCTTTCCCTGGGAAAAAGAAATATCCTTATGCAGATTTACCCAAGGAGCCAATTTACTTTAAGTTTCTTTTCAGGTTTACCTAAGATTCTCCAGGTGCCTCAGTCTTCTCTGTAATTATTTTTGAATGGGGTACTATTTTTAATGAACCTATTTTGTACTTTCTACTGTAACCTCTTGTTGAAGCTGAGGTGTAGCTTAGTTGGTAGAGTGCTGCTCTGTGCCCACTAAGGCCCTGAGTTTGATCCCCAGCACCGCAAAAATGGGAGGACATGGCAATTCACTCCCAAAACAATCCCAAAAAACAATCAGCCATTGTAAATGCTAAGAATAGTAGAGAAGCACTGACAGTGCAGAGCATGGCAAAATGTCCAAGAGTGTTTCATTCTGATGTATATAAGGTCGCTATGGGCTGGGATTTAGCTCAGTTGGTAGAGCGCTGCGCTGCAGTCTCTGAGGTCCCGAGTTCAATTCCCAGCACTGAAAAAAGGGGAGAAGGACCTGGCAATCCACTCCCAAGGCAATCCCGAAACAGTCTGCCATTGAAAACCCTATGAGGGTCACTATGAGTCAGATACCGACTCGACGGCCCCTAACAACAACAACAACAACATGAGTGGGATCTGACTCCATGACACCTAGCAACAACAGCTGTAACTTTTTTGGTCAGGTATGAATTCTTTTATATACCAGATACAAAAACCAGGGTTTTGCTGCCAGATTTCCAGACCGTGCTCCGGACCCGCCTCTTTGGGTTCCCTGCGAATCTGTGGTAGCAGCATAAAAGCATTACGCACACAATGAAATACCTTATATATGTTTGAAATAGATATGTCAAGGTGGTTAGTCTGGAGACAGATATGGAGACATCTCTGGACACATTATTTAGTCTTCATGCCTCGCTCATCTGTATCATGGACATAGTAAGAGCATCTAATTTATACAGGTGAATCTGGGAAGTAATTGAGATAAAACACTTGGAAGACATACTCAACACAAAATAAGCATTGAAGAGATGTTAGTTATAATTGTATGTAAATCTGTATACATAGGTAAAAAAGCAAAATAAGGATTTAGCTCATAAAAATATTTGAAGTCAATGTGTCTCTAATTGATTTTCATGAGCAAAACACATGCTGTGGTAGGTGGTGAGCTGCAATCCCCAAGGGTATGAAGTAACATTAAGGAAAAATGTCAAGAAATCATCCCTGTTAAAGGAGTTGAGGGAAACTTTCCCCACCCCCTCTTTTGGGGATTGAACCCAAGGCCCCCTCCTGCCAGGGAGGGAAACATTTTTTCAAGGTTCCCTTTTTGAGTCAGGGTTTAACTAGAGCTGCAATGTGAACCTAATTCATTGTTCATAGCTGCTTTATCTCCTACTTTGGATTTTACATTGGTAATCCTCTGGCCATTTCCATGGTAGATTAGTTTAAACTAACAGTTAGCAACCTATGTTTTTTTATGCCCTGCAGTGTCACATTACAAGATTTAGAGTTGTTGGTTTAGTCTTGACTGGCCTTGAGAAAACTTGAAGCAGAGCCACATCCTTGGTCTGCACCTCAGATTCCCAGTTTGGCATAAATACCCTTCTGACTTTTAATGTTGAGTCATTTTCTGGGAGATTTTCATTTTAAAGTGGTTATGCTAGAGGTGGAAGATCTGTTTTTATATTAGCTTCTGAAATGAATACAGATATTCAAGTGATTATCACTTTTCCCTACATCTTCAGAAAAGAATGATTTAAAAAATAATTTAGTGTGACAAGCCAACAGGTTGTTGCTCTTTATGCTTACAGTATTTTTTTCACTCTGCCTCTTGTTGCCCCTCCCCAAGTTGTTATCCAAATATCTGATCCCTCAATGAATAAGGGGCTGGGATTTAGCTCAATTGGTAGAGCACTGTGCTGCAGTCTCTGAGGTCCTGAGTTCAATTCCCAGCACCACAAAAGTGGGAGAAGGACCTGGCAATCCACTCCCAAGGCAATCCCAAAACAGTCAGCCATTGAAAACCCTATGAGGGTCGCTATGAGTTGGATACTGACTCCATGGCACCTAACAACAACAACAACAATGAATAAGAACAGGAGGAAAATGTTGCAGGCCAAAATCCATCTTGGTGGAGGATAATCCTGTTGAAATTCTCTTGAAGAAGACTTCAAAATGATTATTAAACAAGAGGACAAAAATGTAATTTTGAAAGCATAGGGAGCAAAATAAAATAGTTAAAATTTCTCTGAGCATTGAAAAGTACTTTTATTATTAACTATAATGCTTTACAGGCTAAATTTCTCATTGTTTGCACTTGCCTGTTAGTGATGTGCTGCCAAGTAATGATTAGAATCTGCCAGTGCAACATTATTTAAGGATGATAGACTAGGCAATGTTAAATATTACAAAGCAAGCAGGTAGGTGTCAGCACACAAAAGGACATAGAAGCTGCCATTTATTTTGGAAGCGAAGCCTTTAATAGTCTTGGAAATATTATATAAATTCTGGGAAAGGGGCACATATTTTGTATTTTGGAACAGAATAAGGTAACTTGACTAATAGAAATCCTGATTTAGTAGACTTCAAGAATATTCCTATGATTGTTTTCACTTAAAGGTAAATGAAAGTATTATTCTCATACTTTTTTTTTCCTTCTTTAGAATTATTACCTGTGCTATGATCATGAAACGTTATGTGGAAGCCAACATTTCTCAGAAGTCACACACTACTATCAAGTATTTTATGAAAATGTGGAGCAGTGTTAGTGATACTCTTATCTTCATCTTCCTTGGTGTTTCTACCATTGGAAATAACCATGAATGGAATTGGCCTTACATTTGTTTCACTGTCATTTTTTGTCTGATATGGAGAGCATTAGGTATGGTGAATGTTATCATTTATTTGCAACTAACAACTGAATTTGGGATTGTATTAGAAGCAACAAACTTAAAATTCCAATGTTTTGCATTTGTTTTTTAGAGGCAGGCTGTTATATTGTCCGTTTATAAAAAAGCATTTAATAACAAGATTAAGTAACAGACTCTGCAAACTGACTACTTGAATTAAAATTCTAGCTTCACTCCTTAGCCTTATGGCTTTGACAAGGTTCTATAATCTCCCTTGGCGTTAGTTCTCTCAACTATAAAATGGGAGTAGTGTTGACACTGTTATTGGAGATGGGTGGGGAGCATGGGGAGTCAGGTCGGGAGCATGGGTCTGGGAATTTAGTAGCCTAATCCTGGTTCTTGAGTCCAGTGTATAAGTGAATTTATACCTGACACAGAAGTTACAGTAGAGAGAATAGATAAGGTTTATTACAAAACAGTACACCGGTAAGAAATAATTACAGAGAAGACTGAGGCACCTGGGGAAGCTTACATAAACACGGAAAGGAACTGGAAATAAACTGGATTCCCTTGGTGAATCTGTATAAGAATATATCTGTTTCACAGGGAAAGGTAAAGTCAGAAATAACAGAGTTTATAAGGCTTTCAAAGAGAAAAAATACCCTAGATAGGCAGAAAAGATGGCAGAGAGAAAAGATGAGAGAAGGGGAGGTGTGAATGTAGTTGCTAGAAAAAGAAGAGAAGAGCAAAAGGAAAGAAGAGTAGAGGAAGGAAGAAAGGAAAAAGGAAAAGAATAAGTACATGATTCCCTTAGGTTTATTCAAATTAGGGAATGCCCAGTGTGAGATCAGCCCTAGGCATTCAGTTCTGGGCACTCAATGTGACAAGAGCTTGGGGTCTTTGTTTTGTAAATGGAGTAATGGCTTGGATTAAAGAGTGGGGCCTATTAGAAAATGTCTTTCCAATGTCCTCAGAAATGCACATGGCTTCATCCATCATGGTTGAATGTCAGGAGTCAATTTTAATCCCCATTTCCTCCATATTGCCTGCTAATGCCTAAACTAACCTATCAATACTGCTATCTTCTTTCAGCTACTTTGAGAATTACATGAGTTAATCCAGTCAAGGGGTTTAGCACAGAGCCTCATGAATAACAAACTCTCAGCAAATGTTAGGTTTTACTACTATTACTACTACTGCTGTGGCTATGGGCTGGGATTTAGCTCAGTGGGTAGAGCGCTGCGCTGCAGTCTCTGAGGACCCGAGTTCAATTCCCAGCACCGCAAAAATGGGAGAAGGGCCTGGCAATCCACTCCCAAGGCAATCCCGAAGCACTCAGCCTTTGAAAACCCCATGAAGTTCGCTATGGATAGCAACTCGATGGCACCTAACAACAACAACAACAAGCTGTGGCTATAAATACTACAAATATTGTTGGTGTTGTTAGGTGCCGTCCAGTGGGTATCTGACTCATAGCGACCCTGTGTACAATAGGTGAAACACTATTGTCAGTGTTTCTCTGCTGTTCATGGGGTTTCAATGGCATATTGAGGTTTTTTTTTTGGGGGGGGGTGGTTGGGAGTGGGTTGCCGGGTCCTTCTCCCAAGCCTATAGCACCTCATATTCCCAGGCGGTCTCCCATCCAAGTACTAACCAGGCCAAACCCTGCTTAACTTCTGAGATCTGATGGGAGCGGATGCCACAGGGCTAAAACTACAAATATTAATGCTAATATAATATAGATTGGTATAACTAAAATACAAATATTCCTAGTATTACTAAGAATTTATACAGAACACTACTAGTATTGCTAGAATGAGAGTTGAACTGTTTTTGTGGTTCTTTTCTTTGAGTGCTTTTACCTTCCTGCCTCACCACAACTTGCAAAGGACCACTCCCTTTAACACCATTTCTCTAACACATACAATTGCATCTTAGTAATATCTGCATCAGTGCTATTGGAGTACTGACTGTGTCTTGGGGAATGCTGACTCCAGCAGGAATATACATACCATCTGTGTCTTTTCTTCAAACCCTGGAAGGGGCTGAGTGACATCTGGTGCCCCTAAGCTATACCTGCTATATGACTTTACTGGTGGCTGCTGCTAAAATTGTCTCAGTCCAATTCTCATATTAAAAAAATCTCATTCATATTGAGGTGAAATACACTGGTACAGTATATTTTTTATCCTGAACACATTACACCTTCATTGCTAGTTAAACTGAGCTGTCTTTTATCTTATGTTTTATAGTCTGCATAAGAATTCAGTTTATAGTTTATCATCTTTTCTTGATGTTTATATCTCTACCTCCACAAATGAACAGAATCATTGTAGATTTTTCATTGAAGGCTATGAAAGTTACTTTCACAATACTAAGAAAGGCACATTAGGAAAATTGCTTAAGTTTTCAAGAATGAATAATAAGGCAGGCCAGAGTATACTTTATTATCCATTAAAATGTGTTTAGGTGGCCATTATCAGTGAAACCATCAGCTGAATGCCATATAGCTTCATAGAAAGCTATTTTTTTTAATCTTATTCTTAGCTTTCTAAAAATCTGACTAGGGTTGTAAGATGTTCTTTTTTCACCTAAATATCTTTTTAAATAAAATTAAATAAACTTTTTGTGCTCATATACTATGAAAAAAGCTGGAAAATAAGAAAAGTATCCTGAAAATAACAGAGTATGCCTTCCTATAAAATATTGACTAACACCTAGTAAGGGCAAGCACAAGAAATGAGGGGCAGGATTTCTATAGACTTGTATATTGTTTTCTATGAAAATTCAGGAGCCAGAAAAGATTCTGATTCCTATATTGTCTTATTTCTAAACTATAATATGTAGATAATTACTGCCTCTGGTATGAAGAAAGAGGAGAAGAAATCTCTATTATAATACAGTCAGTGATGTGTCATAAGCTTGGCATCATAATTTGGTTTAATGCTATGCCCAAAAATGAATGAAAGAGGTTAGTTGAGTAGAATCCACAGTAGGCCATGTATTTTTCCCCCTTTGGATATTAGCCATCTTAAATAATATTTTTGAAAATCTATTAAATTGAAAGGTATTAGTAGTTGGTACTTCAAAATATTTTTGTTCATTTTGGGTTGGGGACCTATGTAAGATCAGCGAAAAGAAAAACTGAAAAGTCAAAATTCTATTAGTATTTGATTAGCTAAAGCAACTTGACTTTTTGCAACTTGGCGGAAAGTATGTTAGATGACTTCTCCATGTAGCACAAATTGTAATTTGTACCAAAATGAATATAGTATCAGTAGCATTGAGTTCTGGTTAATTTCAGTAGATCATTAATATGATTGGAAATGTTATTATATATGTTTACTCATTTATTGGAACAACTTAGGTGTTCAGCAATAGGGGAGCAAAGAAACCTACTAGAAAAATAATATAAGCACAACCATATGTGGATTTGGAATGCTTTATTCCAAAGTATTAGTGGTAGTGTTCTCTGGATGAGTAAGATCATGATTATTATGTCCTTCCTTTACATAGTGGTATTTTTGTCAAAGAGCTCCTACTTCCGTAGCAATACAAAAGAGAACTAAAAGAGCTAAAGGGAACTAAACAATTAAAAATAAAATGTAAAGACTTTTTCTTTGCAGTACTCAGGGGTTGAAATCAGGACCTTGTAGATACTTTGCAAATGCTCTGCCACTGAGCAGCACCTCTGGCCCATTTTTATTTATTTATTTTATTTTGAGATAGGTCTCACTAAATTATGCAGGCTACCTCTCGCCTGGGGCTGGGATTTAGCTCAGTTGGTAGAGCACTCTTGTGTAGTCTCTGAGATCTCAGGTTTGATTCCCACCATCGCAAAAATGGGAGAAAGATGTGGCAATCCACTCCCAAGGCAATTACAAAACAATCAGCCATTGAAAACACTATGAGACTGGCTATGAGTCAGAGATGACTCCATCACACCTAACAATAACCACTCTGGCCTCAAACTTGTGATCCTCCTGCTTCACCCTCCTCAGTTGCTGGGATTAGAGGTGTGTGCTACCATATCTGGTAAAGATCTAGATGTTTGAGAGGATTTAGCTTTTTCTTTTAAAGCTAATTATGCCCACTATAATTGCTTAACTGTATTTTCATTTTCACCATACAAACAATTTAAGTTGATTTAGCATGCTTTTGAAAATAGGAAAGTAGATAAAAATCCTTAATCACCCTTAAAGATCTGCAAGTTTATGCCATGGAGACTCAAATTGCCACATACTCAATGGAAGAGAATCTAGGAATTTTTTTACCTGTCAATTTTGTCTGAATTGTCTGTTTTACAACTTATTTCAACTCAAATTTTGGGTAAGAATCCCTACTTTCATTCCACCTGTCAAGGGATCTTGTATTCTCTTTCTGGTCATGAAGTAAATCATTTGATAAACCTAGTCATAATAAGATGTTCAAGATATACCGCCTATTGAAAGGAGAAGGAAGAGGAATTTTCAAGTTTATTGCTATATAACTCATCACAAGGATTGATATCTCTGTGACAAAGATTTAATTGGTGCCTTTCAAATTGTGAGTACGTGACCTAGTGGTTCTCTCATGGAGTGCATGAAAAAAACTTTTCTTAAGTCCCGAACCTGGAAGTCTTGCAAAGGTCACATTCTTTAGGTTAAGTTCACTAACTTGAGTTAGCTCAGTAGCATTTATATGACTGAAGAGAAATGTTACCATTTGTGGAGATTACTTTTGCAGAATATCCTAGAGAATCCATGTGGGCCTAAAGAAAGGAATTGTACTCCTTTCATTATAAAAAGAAAAAAAAGCGAAAGATCAAAACACATCCAAAACAAAATACAACCATTTAAAGTAAACTCCCAGAAAGCAATTTTATGAAATAAATCTGTTAATGGTTTAATTAGTTGAGGCTCTTAAATTATTCATTACAAATCCTTAAAATTCCAACCTTGTTTAACACTAATTTATTACAACACATTTATAGTGTTTTTCTTCCCTGCTGATTAATTAACTTCTCTCTTCTTTTTATTGGGGCATTTAGGAGTTCTTGTGCTGACTTTCTTCGTGAACAAATATCACATGAATACAGTCACCAGAAAAGATCAGTTTATTATAGCCTATGGAGGACTGAGGGGAGCAATTTGCTTCTCTCTTGTATTCCTACTCCCAGAGTTTTCCAGAAAGAAGCTTTTCATTGCAGCAACCACAGTTGTTATCCTGTTTACTGTTTTTGTGCAGGTAAACAAACTATTAAGGTCATACAATTTGAAATCTTCCTTGTAAATAAAAAAGAAACCAACATTTTCGGTTTTTATATTAGCAAATATTGATTGTCCAAAATGAGTTTCATTGTAAATTTCATACCTATATATAAGAAACTTTAATCACACTCAATCTCCATTAACCTTTCTTGTCCCCTCTCCCCTTCTGCTTGTCTTTTTCCTCTCCCCCAATAATCTCCCTTCTACTTTTATGTATTTATTTAAAGTCTAGATTCTACATATGAGAGAAAACATGTGATATTTATCTTTCTAAGTCTGGGTTATTTTGCTTGACATGATGATCTTCATTTCAATATTGTCTTCTAGGACCTTGAAATGAGATAGTTTAGATTTAAAAGAGACAATTATAGTATGTGAGGGCTGGGATTTGGCTCAGTTGGTAGAGCACTGCGCTGCAGTGTCTGAGATCCCGAGTTCAATTCCCAGAACCGCAAAAATGGGAGAAGGGCCTGGCAAACCACTCCCAAGGCAATCCCGAAACAGTCAGCCATTGAAAACCCTATGAGGGTCACTATGAGTCAGATACCGACTCAACAGCACCTAACAACAACAACAGCAACAACAACAATAGTATGTGAAATGGCTTCTCCCATAACTCAAATTGGACATTTACAAAAGCTGAATTGGAATTTATTTCAGTAGGGGTGTGGGAGGGATGCACCATTTATTCAGTTGGTTGACTTCAATACCTTTACAACAAATACTGCATTTTAGATTCTTAAAAAGGTGAGGTCATAGTTAAGGGAAGAAGAGGATATAAATAAAATGTTTTAGGATTTCAATTCTAGGACACATTTTTTTCTTACATTATCCTTTCAGCATGTGCACAGAAGCACTTCTACCAAATTACCAGTTTCTTTCACTTCTGCAAAACTCATCTAAAAGCAACTTGGGCAAAATTTCTAAATAACGTATTCTGTAGTTAAATGATGCAATATGTGAATTTTTGGCTAAAATTTCTAACTAGAATAAAGATGATGGAATAAAGGTGATGGACATTTATGTGTGTGTGTCTGTGTGTTTGTGTGTTGGAGGTAAGACAAGTTAGGCAATGTGAGTTTGCAGACTTACCTTTATTTTTATAATTAAATTAAATTTACAGTTTAATTGATAAATAAAAATATAATTATTATACATGTTAATGAGCTGACAAACAAGGTTTCAATACACGTATATGTTGTGTAATGTTTAAACCAGGTTAAACAAATCTCCACAAATATTTCTTTTTTCATTTATTTTTTTTCCATTTTTATGGTAAAAACTTTCAAAAGCCTTTCTTCCAGATTTTTAAAACGTGCAGTACATTATTGTTATCTATAGACACCCTAAGGGCTTAGTTGGTAGAGCACCACACTGCAGTCTCTAAGGTCCCAAGTTCAATTCCCAGCACCACCAAAGTGGGAGGAAGTGGCAATCCATTCCCCAAGCAATCCCGAAACAGTCAGCCATTGAGAACCCTATAAGGGTGGCTAGCTATGAGTCGGGAGACCACTCCATGGCATCTAACAACAACAACAACATAGACACCCTATTGTGAAATAGCATACAAGAACTTGTTATTCTTATCTAACAAAGTACCTATCCACCCCCCTTTCCTAATTATTCCCTCCCTCTTACTCTCCTTGTGTTGTTGTTGTTAGGTCCTGTGGAGTTGATATCGGACTCATAGTGACCCTATGTACAACAGGTGAAACACTATTGTCAGTGCTTCTCTGCTGTTCATAGGGTTTTCAATGGGGGATTGTTTTTTGGGAGTGGGTTGCCACGTCCTTCTCTGAAGCCTACAGCACCTGGTGTTCCCAGGCGGTCTTTCAGCCAAGTACTAACCAGACCCGACCCTGCTTAGCTTCTGAGATCTGACAGGATTGGATGCCACAGGGCTACGACTGCAGGCATTACTCTCCTTAGCTTCTGTTAATTACCATTCAGCTCTCAATTTCTATGAGATAAATGCCTTTAGATTTCACTTGAATGAGATGATAAATTGTCTTTCTTCTGACTTATTCACTTAACATAAAGATCTCCAGTTTCATCCAAATTGTTGATACAAAGAGGATTTCATCCTTCTTATGGTCAAATAGTATTTCTTTGTGTATGTATAGCACATGATCTTTATCCATTTCGTCAGGTACTTGACACTTGGTTTGTTTTATTACTTGCCTATTGTGAAAAGTGCAGCAATGAACATGGGAATAAAGATGTCTCTTCACACACAAATTTCATTTCTTTTCAAATTATATTCAGTGTACAGATGGCTGGATTACATAGTGGTTCTATTTTTAATTTGTTATGGAACCTCCATGATGTTGTTGCTACCAATATATCCAAAAGTACTTTTTTCTCCCCCCCCCTTCATTACTTTAGATCGTTTGAAAGTAGCCATTCCTAATGGGATGAGATGATATTTCATTGTGATTTTAATTTGCATTTTCCTGATTATCAGTGATGCAAAGCATCTTTTCATATACTTCTTGGCCATTTGTATGTCTTCTTTTGACAAATGTCCTATTTAGATCTATTTCTAATTTTGATAAGATTGCATTTTTGCTATATGATTGCTATTTTGCTATTTTGCTAATTTTTAGAATTCCTTATTTATTCTGGATATCAACTCCTTATTAGATGTATGTATTGCTAATATTTTCTCCCATTCTGTATGCTGTCTCTTCACTGTGTTAAGAATTTCGTTTTTTGTGCATTTTTGCTGTTGTTTCATGTGCTTTTGGGATCTTCTCCAAAAAATCTTGGACAACTCTAATGTTCTGAAGTTTTTCCCCTATTTTTTTTCTCCTAGTAGTTTCATATTTTCAGGTTGTACATTTTAAAGTCTTTCATTGATATTGAGTTGATTTTTGAAACTGGTAAGAGAGAGGACTCTAGTTTCATTGTTCTGCCTGTGGATATCCCGTCTCCCCAGTACTGTTTATTAAAAATACGGCTCTTTCTTCAATGCATGTTCACAACGTCTTAGTTGAAAATCTTTAGGCTGTAGATGTACTAAATTACTTCTATTATTTCTGTTCTGTTCCACTGGTCTATGAATCTGTATTTGTGCCAGTACCATGACATTCTGATGACTAAATATTTGAGGTATATTTTTCACTAAGATCATGTAAAACAACTTGCTTTTTTCTGTTGCTCAAGATAGCTTTGGCTATTCAGAGTTTGTTTTGGCACTCTATAAATTTTAGGAACGTTTTCTCTAGTTCTGTGAAGAATGACACTGATATTTTGATAGGAATTGTACTGAATCTGTAGATCACTTTGGGTAACATGGACAAAATATCAATACTGATTCTTCCAATCTGTGAACATGGGATGTCTTTCTATTTTTTCTGTCTTCAATTTCTTTCATCAACATTTTATAATTTTCATTATAGAGATCTCTCAACTTTTTGAATAAATTTATTCCTAAGTATTTTGTTTCATTTTTTATAGCTGTTGTAAATGAAGTTGCTTTCTTGATTTCTAGTTCAGATAATTTGCTCTTGGCATATAGCAAAACTACAGATTTCTGTTGTGTTGATTTTATCAAACAATGACAATTATTCTTCTTCTTTGCCAATTTGAATGACTGTTATTTCTTTCTCATGCCTTGTTTCTCTGGCTAGAGCACTGTGGTTAATAAAATGATGAGTAGACATACTTGTCTTGTTGTTGTTGTTAGGTGCCATCGAGTCGGTATCCGACTCAGCGACCCTCATAAGGTTTTCAATGGCTGACTGTTTCAGGATTGCCTTGGGAGTGGATTGCCAGGTCCTTCTCCCCTTTTTGCAGTGCTGGGAATTGAACTTGGGACCTCAGAGACTGCAACGCAGCGTTCTAACAACTAAGCTAAATCCCAGCCCACTTGTCTTGTTGTTGTTGTTGTTGTTGTTGTTAGGTGCCGTTGAGTCGGTATCCGACTCATAGTGACCCTCAAAGGGTTTTCAATGGCTGACTGTTTTTCGGGACTGCCTTGGGAGTGGATTGCCAAGTCCTTCTCCCATTTTTGCGGTGCTAGGAATCAAACTCAGGACCTCAGAGACTGCAGCGTAGCACTCTACCAACTGAGCTAAATCCCAGCCCCTTGTCTTGTTAGAGGTCTTAAAAATCTTTTGGATTTTCTTGACTCAGTAGGAAATTAGCAATTGGCTTACTATAAATGGTCTTTGTTATGTTGGAGTGTATTCCTTGTGTACCTCATTTTTTAGCATGAAGGGATGTTGTATTTTATCAACTGCCTTTTCTGCACTTATTGAGATAATCATATGGGTTTTTTCCTTTGTCCTGTTGGTACAGTGTATTACATTTACTGATTGGCATATGTTCAACCCTACTTGCATCCCTGGGATGCTTCCCACTCAATCATGTCAAATAATCTTTTTAGTGTGTTGTTGGATTCAGTGTGTGTGTGTGTGTGTGTGTGTGTGTGTGTGTTGTTATTTATGCATCTATGTTCATTTTGTGGTATCAAGGCCATGCTTATCTTGTAGAATACATTGAGAAGGATTATTTTCCTCTTCTGTGTTTGGAATGACTTATATATAATTGGTATTATTTCTTTCTTAAATGTTCAGTAGAATTTAACAGTGATGCTGTTTGTTCTTGGTCTTTTCTTTGACGAGAGGATTATATATTACTGAGTACATCTTGTTCAGGCCTGCAGCCATTCCACTGTGGTGTCTGATCCTGTCAGATCTCAGAAGTTAAGCAGGGTCAGCCCTGGTTAGGACTTGGATGGGAGACTGCCTGGGAACACCAGCTGCTGTAGGCTTGAAAGATGGACCCCACAACCCACTTCCAAAAAACAATCATCAATTGAAAACCCAATGAATATTAGAGAAGCACTGATAGTAGTGCTTCATCTGTTGTACATAGGGCTGCTATGAGTTGGACACCGACTTAATGGCATCTAACAACAACAACAACAACAACAACAACAACAACAACACATCTTATTCTCTTCAGGATTTGTATATACTCCTGATTCAATCTTGGCAAAGTGTGTGTGTCCAGAAATTTGTCTATTTCTTCTAAGTTATCAAATTTTTTGACATATAGTTGTTCATAAAAGTCTCTAAGAATCCTTTCTATTCTGTGGTGTTAATGTTACATGCTTCATTG
>VMDO01035588.1:0-15923 GCA_007922755.1 Pedetes capensis | reverse complement strand
CTAATCCCATTTGTGAGATTAGGTTACTCAGAAGTCTCACGTATTTTGACCTTAAGCATCGCTTATTGCTATTTTAACATTTTTATTACTTAAAATGTCTCTCAAAAAAAAGTCTCTGTGCAGGTAGTCCTCACTCTGTGCAGGTAGTCCTCAAACCTACAATCTTTGAATCACTGGGATTATAGGCATGCACCACCACACCCTGTTGATGGCCCAGGGTTTAAATTTTTGGGAAATCAGGGATTTAGGTTCTCCTGCTGTGTGGACCAGTCCACACCTTTTCCCTCTGTACTCCCAAACTCCACCCTATGTGCCTTAATGGTATCAACTCCAGCAGCGGCAGTCCTGCCCTGCCCCTCCCTGCCTTAGCAATATCCTAGATCTCATTGGGCATTCTTTCTGTTTTGTGTTTTTCTTCTTCTTTTCTTACTTTTTTTTTTTTTTTTTTTTTTTTTTTTTTTTTTTTTTTTTTTTTTTTTTTTTTTTTTTTTTTTTTTTTTTTTTTTTTTTTTGGTGGTGGTGGGGTGTTACATCGGCCAGAGGAAAGAGACTTAACTTCCAAATTCTGTTTATATTGTATGAAGCCCAGTGACTCCCTAGCTTCTCTGCCCTGTCCACGTTCAGACTCTTACAGTCCCCCTTAGATGGAATGTTAAATTACCCAAGAAAGGAAAGATAACTAACTTCGACATGGTGAGAACTTGGGCAAGCTGGCTATACCAAGTTCTTGGGATAAAGAAGGACATTCTGGATGTTCATGGAAAAAACAAACAAAACAACAACAACAACAAAAACAAACCTGAGGTCTCCAGCAGAGCTACCTGAAGGGGTATCTCCCTAGATCACTGGGGCAAGATGTCACCCAGAGCATGTTGTCCTTTCTTTCACACACACACAAAATCAAAGGTCAGTTCCTAAGAATCCCCTTTTGGGATGCATCCTGAAAAATACTGGGATAAATCGGGTCTTTTCTTCGCACACGCTGTTCCCTCCACCAAGATAAACACGCTCCCCTTTCCAAACCCTGCCTCGCTCATATTTTTCAGGACACAGTTAAAAACTTCATTCTGCTGGGAAAGGTCCTCCTGGGGACTCCAAAACCCTGCCATTGGTTGAAGTCACCCCACCCCCCGCCCTGTGCTGACCAAAGCTCTATTTTCCTCTTAGGTGGGCAGCGCCCTCTGGAGGTGATTCTTGTACAGCCATGCAGCCTTTGCCAGGCAGGGACCCAGGTGAGTCCCAGACTTCCATGGGAGACCCCAGGGGTTCCAAGGTCTCAGTGAGGCCACAAATCCAGGAAGGGTGTCACCCAGACAGAGGCCTTGGCCTTGGAGCCAAAGACCATATCCAGAACCCCAGTCCTGCCTTCTCTTTTCATATGACCTTGGACAAATCACCCTTCCTCTCTGAGCCTGATTTTCCCCTTCTGCCCCAGTGTCTGTGTGTCCACCCTATTTCCAGAATGCCTTCTGGTCCCCGCTTCTGAACTGGGCATGGAGGATCAAGTCAGTGTCCCATGAAGCTGACATGGATTCAAAGGGTAATATGTAGTATAGAGCTCCGGGTGAGTGCTGTAAATAAGGTTGGAAGGAGGCTGTGGGTGGAGGATGCTAGGGGAGGCCTCACAAGGGGATAAGGATAGTGTCCTCCCACGGGGCTGTGGGGGGATGGGAGGAGTCCACGTGTGTACAAAACTGTCCTCCGCGGGACTCCTCCTCCTTCCAGTGTTTGTCTCTTTTTCTGGTCCCTCCTCTTCTCCCTGACTTATCATGTCTCTCCTTTATTTTGGGGGGAGGAGGGTGGATAATTGGGAACTGAACCCAGGGCCTCACACATACTTTGCAAGTGATCTCCCACTAAACTGCACCCCCAGCCCATTTTTTAACTTTTTGATACAGGGTCTCGCTAAATTATACAGACTACCTCTGGTCTCGAACTTGTGATCCTCCTGCCTCTGCCTCCCAAATTGCTGGGATTACAGGCGTGCGCCACCGTGCCCGGTCCCAGCCCCTTTTTTATTTTCTGTTTTAGACAGAGTCTCGCTAAGTTATGCCAGCTGGCTCTGGCCTGGAACATGTGATCCCCCTGCCTCAGCCTCCCAAGTCACCGGGATTAGAGGCCTGTGGCACCACCCCAGCTCTGGGGCCTTTTTTATGTGTACACTAACTCTGGGGGTGGCCTATCTTGAAGATCTGAACACTAGCTATCCCTTGACAATTCCTACAATATCAGCGCTGCACTGCACCAGCATCCAACAGGAGAGTGGAGGTCTGTGCAGCAAGAAACAGGCACTAGAAAGTCCACAGGCCTTGGCAATAGCCCCAAACTGCTACAGAGGCTGGGAAAGCGATCCTGCAAAGTGAAGGCCTCAGGATCAAAGCTTCTCTCTGAACTTCTGCCTTCCTCTCACCTCTGCCTGGATGCAAGTCCGGCTTCTGTGCTCACCAGCAATAGAGGTGGAGCCAGTCACTTAGCCCCCCTGTGCCTCAGTTTCCTCATGTATAAAATGGACTTAATGAGAGCTCAGAAGGTTGTCTGAGAGAAATGAGTTGCTGCATCTGGAGCATGTCTGCCGTAAGTACTCAATTCATTGTTAGCTCTTGCTTCAAGTTCACTCTCCTCCTCTGGGTGAATAATTAGAACAACTAGCCCTCATACAATGGGTTTTGGCTCAGTTGGTAGAACGCTGCTCTGCACTCTCTGAGGACTTGGGTTCAATCCCCAGCACCGCAAAAAAATGGGAGAGGGATGTGGCAATCCACTCCTGAAGCAATCTTGAAACAGCCATTGAAAACCTATGAGGGTTGCTATAAGTCGGACTTGACTCAACCACACCTAATGACAACTTGTCTCATAGTTGACCTTTCCTGAGCTCTTATTGTCTCAATTTGGGTTCTCAGATGCTGAGACAAGAACTTGGGTACAAAAAGTTTTTTTGGGAGGTGACCTTAGGAAGTCAGGGGGGATGTGGGGAAGCAAGATGGAGAAGGGGGAGGAGCAAAGAAAGGAGCTGATCACTGCTGCAGGCAGCTGGGGCCACAGGGGCCTTCAAGCTGGGAGAGCAGCCCTGGGAGCTGGTGTTGTTGTTGTTAGGTGCCGTCGAGTCAGTATCCGACTCATAGCGACCCTCTGTACAACAGGGGAAACACGATTGTCAGTGCTTCTCTGCTGTTCGTAGGGTTTTCAATGGCAGGTTGATTTTTGGGACGGGGTTGCCAGGTCCTTCTCCCAAGGCTACAGCTGCAGGCACTCTGGGAGCTGGAGAAGGGGTTATTTGTCCTCATTCTTTGCTCTTCACCTTAGCTGATCATTCTGCAGCAAAAGCAAGCTCTCAGGGTTCCAGAAGACAACACATAAAAATCCAGGGCTCTGAGTTAAATTTGAAAACAAAGAATTTTTCTTAAAGTATATCCCAGCTGATGTTGTTGTTGTTGTTGTTAGGTGCCATAGAATCCGTATCTGACTCATATTAACCCTACGTACAACAGGCAAAACACTATTGTCAGTGCTTCTCTGCTGTTCGTATGGTTTTCAATGGTGCATTGATTTTTGGGTGTGGGTTGCTGAGTCTGTCTCCCAAGCCTACGGCACCTGGTATTCCTAGGCGGTCTCCCATCCAAGTACTAACCAGGGCTGACCCTGCTTAGCTTCTGAGATCTGAGGGGATCGGATCCCACAGGGCTACGGCTGCAGGCCAGATGATATTAGGGATATACTTATTGTTGCTGTTGTTAGGTGCCATTGAGTAAGATCTGACTCATAGCGACCCTATGTACAACAGAATGAAACACTCCTCAACACTGTCCACAGCTGGCACTATTGTCAGTGCTTTTCTGCTATTCACAGGTTTTTCAATGGCAAATTGTTTGGGGAATGGGCTGCAAGGTCCTTCTCCCTCGCCTGCAGCACCTGGTATTTTCCCAGGTGGTCTCCCATCCAAGGATGACCCTGCTTAGCTTCCAAGATTAGGCAGGATCAGATGCTAGGGTGCTATGCCTGCAGACATAGGATACACTTATACTAAAGAATCATTGTTTATTTGAAAATCAAGTTTAATTGAAAGTCCTAATGTTTTCAAGTGGGAAGCCATTGATAGGCAAGGCCAAGAAGCACACGCTGGCTGCCAGCTGGAATCTTGGCTGGGGCCGTTAGCCCAGAGCCTCTGTCTTCACATGGATGCTTCCACTTTGAGGCTTGGGCTTCCTCACAATATGACTGCTCATTCCAGAAGCTGCTCAGAGGTGCCTACTGGTCAAAGCAGCCACAGGGCTGGCTGAGATTCAAGCAGAGGGGAAATAGGCTTCACTGCTTGCTGTTTTTGGATCTTGAATGTCCCTTGAAGACCTTTGTGTTACAGGTTGGTTCCCAGCCTATGGGGCTGTTGGAGGTGGTGGAACCTTTAGGAAGTAGGGCCTCATGGGAAGAAGTTAGGTGGGCATGCCCTGGGAAAGGATGTTGGAACCTTACCCCTTTCCTGTCTTTTTCCTTGCTTCTCATCTACCATGAGCTGAGCAATTTCCTCTGCCGTGTTGTTCTGGGCCCCCACCAGCCCAAGCAATATCTCTGAAACTATGAACCAAAACAACTTTTCATCTTTTTAAGTTGATTCTCTCGACTGTTTTGTCACAGTGACCAAACGCCGACTAACACAGCTCTGGATGTGGAAATGGTGTGGGTTTAAAGAGAGGAAAAATGGCGGTGGTGCCCATCTTGGGAGGTTCTAGACCATGATGGGAGAGTGGCTTCCTTTGGGGAGATGTTGGGGATGGAGCCCAGGGTCCCATGCATGTTCTAAGCACATGCTCTACCACTGAGCTACACCCTAGCCTGGCAATTTCCTTCTGAATACTCTTTTGATCTGTTGATTTTACATCCAGGTGAAACCTCTGCATGGCATTAGGGCAACTAAATCTTTCTCAAACAATTTTCCACTGATGAGTTGTGTCTCCTTAGTAAGCTGTAAAATTAATGTACTGCATCTAAGTCAAAGGTTTTTTAAAATTCTATTTAAGTTGTAATTTTTTTTTCTTTTTTATTGGAAATTTTTAATGTACAACTTAATGGGTTTCATTCTGTCATGTATTTCATTGACATTTCCATAAATGCAATGCATTTCATTGTACATTGCTCACATAACTTCCCCCTTACCCTCTCATGCCCCTCTTCCTCTATTCCCACCTCCCACCAAAGATCTCCTTTCTAGTTGTATGACTTTTTTTTTTTTTTTTTTTTGCAGTACTGGCGGTTGAACACAGGGCCTTGGGCTTGCATGCTTTGCAAGTGCTGGATGACTGAGCTGCATCCCCAGCCCATTTTTTTACTTTTTGAGATAGGGTCTTGCTAAGTTATGTAGATTGCCTCTAGTCTCAAACTTGTGATCCTCCTGCCTCCGCCTCCCAAGCCAGTGGGATTACAGGCGTGCGCCATTGCGCCCGGATACGTTGTATGTCTTTTTATGGGAATATTTATCTATATACATGCATCCCAATTTTGATTTAAGTCCAAACTTTTTTCCATAGTGATCTATCATTTTACAATTTCTTTTTTCTTTTTTTCCTTGCCTCCCTCCCTCCCTTCCTTCTTCCTTCTTTTCTTCTTTCCCTCTGTCCTTCCTTTCTTCCTTTCTTTTTTTCTTGCTTGTTTTTTGGGACAAGCTCTTGCTATGTAGCCCAGGCTGGCCTGAAACTCATGTTCCTCCTGCCTCAGCCTCCTGAATGCTGGGATTACAGGCATCAGCCAGCATGCCTGGCTCTAATTGGCAGCTTCTAAACACAGACTGGAGTAGAAGGTATGAGCCCCCATATACTACCTCCAGCTTCAACCCCACCACAGGTGGTTTTTGTTGTTGTTGTTTTGTTTTGTTTTGTTTTGTCTCTGTGTGTATAATTGATGGTTGTAGTGGTGCTGGGAATTGGCCCCATGGCCCCACCACACGCCCACCAACAACAGTTTTTATACTTGTTGTATCTATGCTTTTGAATATATATATATATATATATATATATATATATATATATATATAAAGTAAAATAGACTGGATAGAACAGAATACAAAGTATTGCAAAAGTAAGTGACTGACTTTGTGAAACTTTTGTTTCTTCTTTATGTGTATATTGAGTCAGAATATAAGTGCTTAAAAACTTTCATCTTGAGCAGGGCGTGGGGGGCACAAGCCTGGAATCCCAGCATTTGGGAGGCGGAAGCAGGAATACCATGAGTCCAGGTCAGCCTGGGTTAACTGCACTCTGCAGCAACCCGCCTCAACAACAAAAACAACAACAAGAAAGCCTGTCCTCTTGGGCTGGAGCTGTAGTTCAGTGGTAGAGTGCTTGCTTAGCACCCACAGGAGGCCCTGGGTTGGTCCCTACAGGAAAAGCAAGCAAACAAAACAAAACAACCCCCAAGATACCTAAACAGAAAACCTATCCTCTGATAGTTTACCAATTTCCTTCTGGAACAAAGAGTAAGCCCTGACCAGCCTGTGTGGGAAAGTATCCGGCAGGATTTAGTAACATTGTCTTGTTTTTATCACATGTATTGTCATTGTTATTGTCTATGAAATTGACACACATTTTCCACTTAGTGACATAAGAAGTCCTCCTTTAAGTAGAGTCATTGACATTTTTAAAGTTATTTGTTTGCCATCTATTTATAGAACAATTGTAAGTTTTGATAAACAGTAACAGTTCGGGGAGGGTGGGGTGGGCTTGCGAGAGCAAGTGAGGGGCGTCCAGCCGCTGCCTGGAAGCCACTGGCCCCTGGAGCTCAACCTCGCGGGACCCCCAGCCCCATGCCCCACACCAGCTGGGCTGTTGGCCATGGATCTGGCCGTCTGTCCTGGGCTCCAGATTTGTCTGCACCTTACCCCCGTTAGATCCCTCCATCTCTGCCTCAGTCTCTGCGTCTGTGGGAGCAGAGGAGTGGGTGGCGACAGTCCCTCTGTTGGGTTCTGTCTGGGTGGCTTGGGCACAGAGGAGTATACAGTGATCTTGCCAGTCTTAGCCATGGCCGCTGAACACCCTACTCACCACCCTGTAACAGGAGGGCGACCTGTAGGTCCGGGAGGCGCCGCAAGAGGGCAGAAGCGGTCGTCGGATGAGAGGCCGCCCCTGGGGCTGCTCTGGTTGTGGGCAAGGTCAGCCTAGGCGCGCAGGAGACACGTGCGTCTGCATGAGCAGCTGTGAGCTGAAAGCCAGGGTCCTTGGCCCTTAGGCTAAAACTCAGTGCTGCCACCTAAAATGGGTCCCTGTAAGGATTAAATCATGTGAACCCAAGGTACCTAGTCTATCAACCTGTGGGGAGCTGTGGACCTTCGCCAGGGGCTGGGGCCAGTTTAATGAGCTTGATGAATTTAAGGAATTTGTACTTAGCTCCTGCCTGATACTGGACAGTGATAAACAGGAATTATATGCTTAGGAAGGGGAGAGGAGGAGACAAAGGAAAAGAAAAACAAGGCAAAGAAAAGGCAAAGGAGGGCTGGAATGTAGCTCTGTGGTAGAGCACTTGCCTAGCATGTCTGAGGTCCTGGGTGGGGAAAACAAACAACTAAACAACAACAACAACAACAAAAAAGGAGGGGCCCTTCGGAAAAAAAAACTACCTATAATCTTGTCTGCTTTCCATAACCACAGTAGGTTTAGTGTATGGATTTTCAGCTTTTTTTCTCATTGTACAACCTACATACAAATATATGAATATTTTCCCACAAATTCAGATGTGCAAGAATTGGCACATTAACTTCATTAAAAAAAATTTTTTTTTTTTAATTTTGCTGGGCATGATACCACATACCTGTAATCCCAGCACTCAGGAGGCTGAGGCAGGAGACTTCAATCAGACTTCAATGCTAGTTTGATTTACTGAACAGGTATCTCTCTGTCTCTCTGTCTCTGTCTCTGTCTCTGTCTCTCTGTCTCTCTCTCTCTCTCTCCACATATATGCATTTTTAAAGATAATGACTGTTCTTTTTATAAAAACAACATAACTCAACAAAAAAATCTAAGAAACTTAGAAAATACACTAAAAGACCCCCACAATACATTGCCTAAAAATATATGGAATTTTATATTTAGTGACTATTATTATGGAATTTTCTTTAGAGGATGAATGGATGGGCAGGTAAGATTTTTAAGACTGGCATCATAATCCATGCTACTTTCTTCTGCATATAGCAAAGGCGCGTGTGTGTGTGTGTGTGTGTTAAAAAAAATTAGTTAACAGACTGTCCAAAGGCAGCCTAATTAGTTTCCATTCATGAGTTGGAATGGCCTCCACTCTGCACAATACAATGTGAGCTGCCCGGGGACCAATAGCTCAATGGTGGTTGTTTTAAGGTGGGAACAAGGAAGTAGCAATAGAAAAAAGCAGCCTGGTTAATATTAGGTCGCTTTTTGGTGCAGGTTAAAGTAGAAGAAACTTCCTTATTACACTGATGTAGGTGGACTGGAATCTGTTTCCAGGAAAAATGGATCTGTTTTGAGGTCTATCTGTTCCCTTAACATTTCAGTTTGATGATGTGGCATTTACCATGAGGGATTCCATTTTGGATTGATCTGGTCCATTCCACTGGGGGTGCAGGAGCTCAGCCCAAACTGATGGCCTTTCATTATTTTAACAAGTCTTTTCTAGGGGGAGCAGTTTTAGGTTTACAGAAAAATTGAACAGAAAGTACAGAGAATTCCCATATATCCTCCACCACACACACCTTCCATACCTATTATTAACATTTTGCGAGCCAGGCATGATGGTGTACCCTTGTAATCCAAGCAACTGAGGGGATGGAGGCAGGAGGATGGTGAATTCAAGACCAGAGGCAGCCTGTGTAACTTAGCAAGACCCTGTCTCAAAATAAGAAATAAAAAATGGGCTAGAGGTGCAGCCCAGTGGTACAGCACTTGCAAAGGATGTGAGAGGTCCTGGGTTCAACCCCGAAGTACCAAAAAAACAAATTGCATTATAGTGTGATACACATGTTAGAATTGATGAATCTATGTTGCTTGTCATTGTTAGTTGCTGTGGAGTTCAGTCAGACTCATAGCGACCTTATATCCAGCAGAATGAAACACTCCCCAACACAGTGCCATGCCCGGCACTATGTCCATGCTTCTCTGCTATTCATAGGGCTTTCAATGGCTGATTGTTTCGGGATTGTTTTGTGAATGGGTTGCCAGGTTCTTCTCCCATGTTTGCAGTGCTGCGGATCAAACTCAGGGTCTCAAGAGAGAGCACAGCAGCACTCTACCAACTGAGTTTAAACCCCAGCCAGATGAACCTATATTCATAAGTAATTATTAAATAAAGTTATGGTTTATATTAGGGTTCATTTTTGGCATATTATATTCTATGGGTTTGGACAAATATAGAATGACAGTGTGCCCATCATTGTAATGTCTTACAGAGTAGTTACACTGCCCTGAAAATCCACTGTATTCAGCCTATTCATCCATCCCTCCTCCTGACCCCTAGCGACCACTGATCTTTTTCTTTTTATTTTCTATTTTTATTCTTATTTTTGCAGTACTGCAGGGTTGAACCTAGGGCCTCACACATGCTAAGTAAGTGTTCCACGGAGTCACACACCCAACCCCTTTTTTATTTTTTATTTGAGACAGAGTCTTGCTAATTATCACAGGCTGCCTCTGGCCTTGAATTTGCAAACTTCCTACCTCAGTCTCTCAAATAGCTGGGATTATAGATGTGTGCCATGGCTCTTGGCTATTATTTTCTTCCTTCCTTCCTTTTTTTTTTTTTTTTGACAGTGTCTCACTGTTAGCCCAGCTGTTCTGGAACTCACTACATAGACCAAGTTGCCCTTGAACTCACATAGATCCTCCTGCCTCAGCCTCCCAAGTGCTGAGATTACAAGTGTGCACCATGACACCTAGCTCAATTATTATTTTCTGTCTTAATTGACACGTAGTAATTCTACATATTTATTGGGTACAGTGTGACATTTTGATACATGTACCATGTATATAGCGTGTAGTGGTCAGATGTCTACTGATTGTTTCTGTCTGCATAGTTTCATCTTTTCCAGAACATCATATTGTTGGAATTACTCAGTGTGCTTCTTTCAGCATATGCACGTAAGTTTCTTCCATATATTTTCATGGCTTGATAGCTCATTTCTTTTTAGCACTGAATAATTTCCATTGTCTGGATGTTGTTGTTGTTGTTGTTGTTGTTGTTAGGTGCCGTCGAGTCGGTATCCGACTCATAGCGACCCTCTGTACAACAGGGGAAACACTATTGTCAGTGCTTCTCTGCTGTTCATAGGGTTTTCAATGGCAGATTGATTTTTGGGAGGGGGTTGCCAGGTGTCTGGATGTACCACAGTTTATTTACTCATTCACTTACTGAAGGATGTCTTGGTTGCTTCCTCATTTTGGCAAACATGCATCAATGTCCATATGCAGAATTTTGTGTGGACATACGTTTTCAGCTCATTTGGGTAGATACCAAGGGGCACAATTGCTGGACCATATGGTAAGAGTATGTTTAGTTTTGTAAGAAACTGCTGTCTTAGCTTGGACTGCCATAGCAAAATACCATAGACTGGATAGTTTAAACAACAGAAATTTATTTCTCACAGTCCTGGAGGCTGGCAGTCTAAGATTAAGGTGGTAAGTTTCATTCTGGGCCTCTTTGTGTGTGTGTGTGTGTGTGTGTGTGTGGTACTGGGGGTTGAACCCAGGGCCTTGCGCTTGGATGCTCTGCAAGTGCTGCACCACTGAGCTGCACCCTCAGCCCATTTTCTTACTTTTTGAGACAGGGTTTCGCTAAGTTACGCAGACTGCCTCTGGTCTCGAACTTGCGATCCTTCTGCCTCCGCCTCCCAAGCCGCTGGGATTACAGGCGTGCCCGGCAGCCTCTTCTTTTGACTTATAGAGAGCTGCCTTCTTGCCATGTCATTCCATAGCAGAGAAGGTTGAGGAGGGAGAGAGAGAAACACACAGCTCCTTCCTTGTAACTTCATTTTACTTTAATTAATGACACGAAGGTCCTATCTACAAATACAGTCACATTGGGAGTGGGAAGTTCAACTTATGAATTCTGAGGGGACAGAAACATTCAGTTCTGTCTTCCAAAGTGATTGTACCGTTTTGCATTTCTACCTACAGCTACTGAGAGTTCCTGTGGCCCCACACCCTCCTCCGCGTCCATGATACCAGTGTTTTGGACTTCAGCCCCTCTAATCAGTGTTATGGGCTTTGGTACACAGAATTTCATTGTTGTTTAATTCCTTAATGACATTCTACTTACTTTGGTGAGGTTTCCCTGTCTTTTGCTCATTTTAAAATCGAGTTGTTTTCTTATTGTTGAATTTGAAGAATTGTTTGTCTATTTCAGATAACAGTCCTTTTTCAGATATATCTTTTGCAACTATTTTCTCCCACTCCATACCTTATCTTCTCATGCTCTTGCTATTGTTTTTCATAGAGTAGAGGGTTTGCATTTTAATATAGTTCAGTTTGTCATATCTAAGACTCCAATGTCAAATTCAACATTGGGAAAATTTAACCCTATGTTTTTTTTAATAAGGTTTATATGACTTTAGCTCATTTATTTAGATCTCTGGTCCATTCTGAGTTGATTTTTATATATAGCATGAGGTAAGACTTCAACTTCACTCTTTTGGGTGGGACTGTCCCATGCTCTGGCACCACTTGGTGAAAACACTGAGACCACTCAGTGGTCTCAGGATCTTGATCAAAAATCAGTTGTCCAAAGTTGTATAGGTTTATTTCTGGACTCATACTAGTCAGATTTCCATTGTCATGACAAAACACATAAGGAAACCAACTTACAAGGAGGAAAAGTTTATTTTGGCTAATGGGTTTCAGGGCTAGGGTTTAGCTCAGTTGGTAGAGTGCTGCTCTGCACATTCTGAGGACCCAGGTTCGATCCCCAGCACCACAAAAAAACGGGAGAAGGATGAGCAATCCACTTCTAAAGCAATCCTGAACCAATCAGCCATTGAAAACTCTATAAGGGCTACTGAGTTGGACCCAACTCAATGGCACCAAACAACATCAAACGGGTTTCAGACATTTTAGTTCATGGTCACTTGGCCTCATCGCTTTGGGTCTGTGGTGAGACAGAACGTCACAGTGAGGTGCACAGCTGCTGACTGCAAGACAGCCAAGAAGCCAAAAGAGAGAGAGAGAGGGTTCTAATATCCCCTTCAAGGCCACAACCCTCAATGACATAACTTCCTTTACACTAAGCCCCACCTCCTAAAGGCTCCACCACTTCCCGCTAGCACCACAGGCCAGCAACCCAGCCTGAAGCAACATAAACCCTTGGGAATCATTCCAGGTCCAACCCTTAGCAACTCCCAGTTTCATTTCATTGATCTATATGTGTATTCTTGTGCCAGCATCATACCGTTTCAATTATCGTAGGCTTGTAGGAAAGTTTGAAATCAGGAAGAGCATGTCTTCCTAAATTGTTCTTCTCTTTGAAGATTGTTTTGGCTATTCCAGGTCCTTTGCTATTCCATATGAATTTTAGAATCAGCTTGCGAGAGTTTCCCCAAAGAAGTCATCAGGGATTCTGATGGAAAGTATAGATCAGTTTAGGGAGTATTACCATCCTAATTTTTACAATGTTAAGATGTTAAGTTAGTATTAATTTTTTTTTTTTTTCGGTACTAGGGGTTGAACCCAGGGCCTGGACCACTGAGCTGCACCCCCAGCCCATTTTGTAGGTTTTATTATTTTCTGAGACAGGGTCTCGCTAAGTTACACTGACTGTCTCTGCTCTTGAACTTGCGATCCTCCTGCCTCCGCCTCCCCAGCCGCTGGGATTACAGGCGTGCGCCACCACGCCCGGCTAGTATTAATTTTTCTATCTCTGAACTTGTGATGTTTTCCTAATTATTTGGGTATTTATTTATTTATTGTGGTGCTAGGGATTGAGCCCAGGGCCTCATGCATGCTAGACAAGCATTCTACCACGGAGCCACATCCCCAGTCCTGATCTACTTTAATTTCTTTCAACATTTGTTGGTCGTTTTTAGAGTATGGTTTTATATTTCATTTGCTAAGTGTATTCATAAATATTTTATTCCTACTATTGCAAATGGCATTTTCTTAATTTCACACTCAGATTGTTCACTGCAAGTGTATAGAAATAAAATTGCACTGGGCATGGTGGTACATGCCTGTAAATCCCAGCAGCCAAGAGACTGAGGGAAGAAGATCAACAAGAGTTCAAGGCCAGCCTGGTCTATATCACAAATTCCAGGCCATCCTGGGATATACAGCAAGACCCTGTCCCCCCCAAACCAAATAAATAATAATAATAATAATAATAATAATAATAATAATAATAAATTTTTGTGTGTGGATATTGTAGCTGTAACTTTGTGAACTTGTTTATTGTAATAGTTTATAAGTGAATTCCTTAAGATTTTTGTTTTATTTTATTTTTATTTTTATATATATTTTTTTGCGGTACTGGGGGTAGAACCCAGGACCTCACGCCTGCGTGCTCTGCAAGTGCTGGACCATTGAGCTGCACTCCCAGCCCATGTTTTTTTTTTTTTTTAACTTTTTGAGACAGGGTCTCGCTAAATTACACACACTGCCTCTGGTCTTGAACTTGCGATCCTCCCGCCTCCGCCTCCCGAGGCGCTGGGATTACAGGCATGCGCCACCACGCCCGGCTCTGTTTTTTTGTTTTTTGAGACAAGTTCTCACTATCTAACCCAGGCTGGACTGGAACCTAATGTGTAGACCCGGTTGATCTTGAACTTGCATTGATCCTCCAGCCTCTGCCTCCTGAGTGCTGGAATTACAGACGTGTGCCACCACACCAGGTGCCTTAGGATTTTCTAGGCTAAAGTCATGACATCTATGAATAGAGGTAATTTTGCTTCTTTTTAAATATTGATGCCTTTTATTTCTTGTCTTGTCTAGTTGCTCTGCCCAGACCCTCCAGTACAATGTTGAATTGAAATGATGAGAGTGGATATTCTGTTTCTGGTCTTGGGAAAAACATCCTGTTTTTTAAATTAAGTGTGATATTAGCTTAGGGTTTTCCATAAATACCCTTAATCATTTTGAGGAAATTTGCTTCTTTTCATAGTTGGTTTCTTTAGTGCTTTTTATCATGAAAAAGTGTTGTATTTTGTCATATGCTTTTTTTTTCTGTCTACTAAAGTTATTATATTTTTGTTTGTGATTATACTATCATGTATTACATTAATTGCTTTTCATAGGATGAACCAACATTGCATTCCAGGGATAAATCCCAATTGGTCATGGTGTAAATATCTTTTTATATGTTGTTGGATTTTCTTTGCTAGTATTTTCTTGGCAATTTTTGCATCTATAATCTTAAACGATATTGATTTATGGTTTTCATTTCTTTGGTGTCTTTCTGGCTTTGATATCAGGGTAATACTGGCCTCATAAGTTTTTTTCCCTCCTATGCTTTTCAGAGAGTTTGTGAAGAATTGGTATTAATTCTCTTTTAAATATTTGATTGACCTGCAGCCGTACCATCCTAGCATCAGATCCCATTAGATCTTGGAAGTTAAGCAGGGCCGGGCCTGGTTAGTCCTTGGATAGGAGACCACCTGGGAACACCAGGTGCTGTAGGCTTGGGAGAAGGACCTGGCAGCCTACTCCCAAAAAGCGATCAGCTATTGAAAACCCTATGAATAGCAGAGATGCACTAGCATAGTGCTAGCCATGGCACAGTGTTGGGTAGTGTTTCGTTCTGTTGTACATAGGGTTGCTATGAGTCGGACCTGACTCAACAGCACCTAACAACAAGAACAACAACAACAAATATTTGGTAGAAGCCAGTGGTGAAGCCATGAAGGGCTGAGATTTTCTTTGTGGGTAGATTTTTTCTTTTTCATTACTACTTCAAACATTTCATTTGATTTAAAACATTTTCAGATTGTCTATGTTTTAGTCAGTTTTAGTAGTTTGGATCTTTCTAGGAATTTGTCTATTACAACTAAATTATGTAATTGTTGGTGCATAATTGTTCATTGTAGTCCTTTATAATCTTTTTTTGTTTGTTTTTTCCAGAGGATCAATAGGAATGCCCCCTCTTCATTTCTAATTCTAATAATTTGAGTCTTCTTTTTTTCTTAGTTAACATAGCTAAACATTTTGTTAATTTTGACTGAACTATGCCCCAGCCCAATTTTGCCAACCTTTCCAAAAACCCAATTTTTGGTTTCAATTATTTTATTTATTTTCTATTCTCTACATTAAAAATTCTGCTTTACTCTTGATTATTTCCTTCCTTCTGTTTACTTTCAGGTTTTCATGTGCTGTTCTTTCAGTGTCTTTTTTTTTTTTCTTTTTTCTTTTTTCAGTACTGGGGTTGCAAGAACCCAGGGTTCTTGCACATGCTAGGCAAGTGCTCTACCACTAAGTGACACTCTCAGCCTGTTTCCTAATTTTTATTTTGAGACAGAGTCTCACTAAGTTGCACAGGCTTCCTCTGGCCTCCAACCCGATCCTCCTGCATCAGCCTCTAGAGTTGCTGGAATTATAGGCGTCCACCAGAGCACCCAGCTGTAGATAACTTTTAAAATAGAATGACTTTTAAAATGTTGATGAATCTGTTTAAAGGAAGTCCTTTTATATCACTACTCATAAATGGAAAATGCTTGTCACATTCACAGACAATAACAATGAAAGTACAATAAAAACAAGACAATGTTACTATTAAATATTACTATTAAATCCTTTACCACAAAGGCTGAGTAGAGCTCACTCTTTGTTCCAAAAGGGAGATTAGCAAACTATTAGAGAACAGGGTTTTCTTTTGTTGTTGTTTTGTGTTTTTAAGTAGAAGTTTAGGTTATTGGCCTGAGATCTTTCTCTTCCTCTTCCTCCTCCTCCTCTTTCTCCTCCTTCTCCTTCTCTCCTCCTCCTCCCCTTCCTGCTCCCCCC